>JAUYWG010000064.1:13613175-13624756 GCA_034779775.1 Enteromius afrohamiltoni | reverse complement strand
GTGTTTAGTGATGCATAGAAGAACCATTTTCTGGACAGAAACTTTTTTTCCATTAGTGTGAAGAATATTTAAATCATGTTTTTTCATTGTAAAGAATATTTTGTACAGTATAAAGGTTTATAAAAGTTCTGCTAATAAAGAACCTTTATTTTTAAGAGCGTACACTGAAAAGAAAGTGGCGTAGAAGCTGTTTTCGCTCAGAAATGGTAAGAAATGGCATCATTACATTATTTATAAGTTTGGAAAAACATTTTTGGTGGTGTATCAGAAGTTTATAGAACACAAAACATATAATACAGTCAAATTCAAAAAATCCTTTTTTTTTAAAACAACATTGAAGAAAATCACTGATTACTTTTCACTGAATACTTTTTTGTCACTATATTGCTAAGATTAATAATTAAAAGAAAATCAATCGTGTGTGTCCAAACTCTTGGCTGCTCATGTAGCTTCCATTTTCTGTACTGAGGGATACATACAGTACGCTAACACAGCACATTTCTAATTGATTAATGCCACTGATCTTATTTGTGGTGAAAAGCATTATGGTCTTGAGAGAAGTCAGAGGATGATTGAACATCATGACATCATGTATGAGGAAAATCCTGTAAAGGAGCTCACTTAAAAAATGCTGAGCCTATAAAAAATACAAAAGCCCTTTGTGCTGGGTGTAAATACCAACCCATACAACCACGGAGGGTAAACTAATTAGTCGAATGAATAACCATTAGTCAAAGAATTATCAATTGCATTACATGACCTGGATTAATGTACTTTATAGAATGTAGTAATACGAATGCATGTATAATTCACACTTCAGATGTTTTCTCTTTGGCTTCCATTAGGTGGGACAAAATGACCCAAAAAGAAAGAAATAAAATCGCAGTCAAACATCCTCCACTTCTTGTCAGTATCTAAAATCCTTCAAAAATAAATCAAGTCACTGCTGAGAAAATGTTCCTGTAATTTAAAGCTTTTGCAAACGAGTAAATTCAGAGCAGACACATAAACAGAAACATCGATCCTGCAGCTGAATAATCAGAATATAGAGTAATGGACTCTGAGTCCTGTCATCTCAGTCTTACTCTAAAGAATGTGATGATGACCAGAAAGGCATCTATTATGTCTGTTTGGGCTACATTTTGTCTTGCAAGCTGTCGAATGTCACAAGCTCAAGAGGAATAGTGTTAAAATAGCATTGAATTATGAATTGAAAAAAGTTCTGAATAGAAGTACATTATGATAAAAGCTTTTTGAAGTATTCGGAACGTACAGAAGTAAAACATTCTAATAATCTGAAATGTACATTTAACTGCTAATGATTTGTTTGTGGTGTATATTTGAAGTATTGTTTGTAATGTATTTTTGGGGGTTTTCGGCTATGACCTACGCTTAAAACCGATTCTTCACCTATAAAAGGACAAAATATACAAATGCATCATAATTTTACTTAAATCAAGCTTTATTTATGATATGAGGGGGAGGAACAGAGACGATGTGCACATCAAAATAATTTCATTAAAGAACAAGTGAAGACGAGCTGCAGAGGCCTGAATAATTTCATCACGCCATAAACCGCAGACAGATGGAAGATAATCTGTGAGAGGAGTTTACAGCGAGATATTTACTCAACAGCATCAGTGAAAAGAATATCAG
The DNA here is from genome assembly GCA_034779775.1 of Enteromius afrohamiltoni. Classification (NCBI taxonomy): domain Eukaryota; kingdom Metazoa; phylum Chordata; class Actinopteri; order Cypriniformes; family Cyprinidae; genus Enteromius; species Enteromius afrohamiltoni. Next base: position 13,623,100 of record JAUYWG010000064.1, on the reverse strand, counting down.
AGAGAAATACTATCAATATGCTTCAGACATCATGAGAGGGTAGAATATTTTAGTTCCAAAATAAGTGTTTTAATCTTAAATACAGGAAAATATTCTAATATAACAGATCGTTGTCAAGGTTACACGTGACCTTTTTCACAATTGTCACCCCTAAGGCACTGGTTCAGCTAAAATTAATAAAGGAGTAAAAGAATTTTGCATGCTAAGAATAAACAATAATCACGAAAACTATTTTCATTTCTAAACCCCAAGCACCTTTTAAAAAAACGACTTAAAAAGTTAACCAACTGAGGCGATTTTCAATTGTGTGGGTCCCCTAGTGGTAAAACATTACACTATTCCTCCTCCACACCTCTTTTCTCTCTATTCATTTAAACACACAGCCGAAAGAACGATAATTACAGAGTGATCAAGGACAGAGCGGGCTGATTGTTGCCTTTAGTCTATCTGAAATGCTAATACATCACTTAAATGTGCCGAATGATAATGGAGAACAAATTAAAATGTTTGCAGATTTACAAATCGTCCACGTCAATACATCAACAGCCGGCAATCTCTTCGTTTTTATGCAAACTACATCTATATACAAAAAGCAAAAGAATGCTTTTTTCCCCCCGTAAAACTCAAAAAACAAAAATCTCATGTATATTTATAAGATTTGATCGTAAGCTTTCGTAAGTCAAGTAGATCCTATTAGGTTCCCTAAATGGATTTCATGGACGTTAGAATGCAGCATCATTCGCTCGCCTGATACATATTCATGATCTACGCGTGCCTACACGGGAAGCCACGCCGCAGTCAATCTAAAGCCGTGGTAACTGTTTATCTGCAGTGTGTTCCTTTACAATCCGCATAAATTTAGCTGTCAGTGGCGTCGCGGACATTTCATTCTTTTTTTTTTTTCGCCCCTCAATCCATCCCTCCCTCCCGGAGCTCCATATGGAAACCCTGCACGATAAATGTCATTTCAAAATCAATTTGCATTAAAAAGGTAGAGTGTGTGTGTGTGTGTGTGTGTGAGGTCCTGAGAAAAGAATATATGGCACAAACCGAACACATTTGCATCTACAACCCCGCCCGGGACGTTATACAGCCTTGGTGGTGTGGACGGCGAATCGTAAAAACCCCTGCTTTTTCCTTTGCTCTGGCTGAAAAGCAGGAGTAGCCGGATAAATCAACAGCACAAGCATCACACACAAACAGGAAATGCAGCTTCGCTGACTCAATAAATGGATGTGGGCGTGAACCTCGGCGTTCGCAAACGCATGTGTGTGTGTGCAGGCAGGTGGGCCTTCTGGATTCAACGCTCTCTCTAGTCCATTGCAGTCGCCGCCGACATGACTCTCCTCGACTACGCGTATTCTTAAGCAATAACAACGAGAGCCGTATTATCCACCCAAGAATACCCGTCACCGAAGAGAGTCCTTTACAGAGAGAAACAACAGAACCGCCGGCATCGTCGGAAAACGGAAAGGCCTTTTCAAAACAATTGATTGAAGACGCTTTGTAGCGCAAGGCAAGGGCTTCTCAACGGCTCGTCTGCAAACAGAAATTAACAGTGCATTTTTGTTCAGTAAACGCCTCAGGAAATATGTGGTAAGTGTTTTTTTTGTTGTTGTTGTTTTTGCTGCTATTTCCTCCCAGCAATCTGTGCTCTCACAGGGCCACTCGGGGGAAAGGTGCATTTAATGAAGGAGCGGGGGGATGGGGCGGAGGTGGTGGATGGGGGTTATGGGTGATCCACCCGCCTCCCCCCGCCCCCCAACAGCATAAACTCACCTGGGATGCAAGGACCCAGCGGAGGTCCTCCGGCGAGCGTCCATGTCCTGACTCCCATGATTCCGATGATGATAGTCCACAGTAGCGGGTTCGCCCTAAAAACACAGACCACCCGTGTTAAAAGATTGCTATTATGGTCCACTTCATCACATGCTGCACATCTCATCTGTCTACATGATATAGAAACGGACAAAAAAAATTAGCCAAACAGTCCATTAGCACTGCGGGGAGAATTCTATATGGAGACATGGACTTAAATGAAGCATGGCGGCCCCCCTCTATACCCCACTTGAGGATGACAGGGGGAGGGGGAAAAAAAAAGAAGAAAAAGGGGTGGGGGCTAAACTGTGTGATTAGTCTAGGAGAGAAGCCTTCCTCCTTTTTGGCAGAAAAAAGCTATTTGTGATGCGTATTAAATGCATCGTTTTGCATAGAGGCTTGTGAAATTATCAATCATTTGATTATCTTTAAATGCATTGGTAGTGAACGTTTGCTTACTAATATTAGGCACAATTTAGCAATTTGTGTCACACTGATTTTAACATAAAGATGATTTTCATCATTGTGTAAAAAATCTATTTAATTTGAAAGATTTGCTTGAATACAAATACCACATTTCAACTCGCTTTTTTAATTTTTATTAACAGGCCTTATTTATGGTCATTTTCCTGCAAAATTGTATTTTGTTATAATTTCTTTATAATTAGCTTAAATTGCAGAATAATATCGTAATCAATAATCAAGCTCACAATTTTGAACTAAATAAAACAGATATATTCTTATTTTATCCTATCATATTTTATATGACACTTCTAAAAATGGAATTTTCGTCTACATACCTACCCAAACACATTTTTCTATTTAACACCGATCATTCATAAAATGAGAAAAACATCAGCTCTCATGCTGAAATCCACACATCTCGAAACCCAACACAGAGAAAGAGGGCAGCACGAGAAACTGGAGGAGAACCTAATGGAGGCAGATGGAGAGGGAGAAGCCGGACTCTAGCACAAACGCAACAAAAGCCACCGTACGGGCGCACACCGGCAGTGTAGCAGCCGGCTGCTCGCTCACTTGCTCTCCAGACCCTCAGTCTGCAAAACCATCAGACGCACCTCACACACACACACAGCCACCCTGACGCAGGGCACACTCCCCCAGTGCTATAGCCCCAGGGCTCTCGCTCTCTCTGTCCATTTCTGAAGCTACACACACACACACACACAAAACCCCTCTTCCAACCCCCCCCAGAACTCCAGGAGTTAATCAATGGCCTCCATGCATGGATTTTCTGCTTTTTTTTTGTTGTTGTTGTTGGTTTGTTTGTCTTTACCAAAGTTCCTGTGGGTCCATATCTTCTTAAATTATACATTTTTTTCAGATTTTTTTCCCCATGCAATAACCCATTCACTGACTTTTTTTTCATTTCAAATTTGAGGAATTCTAAGAATGGAACCAAAAAATAAGAACATATCTGTATTCTCAACCTCTCTCCACTCCTCCCTTTCTCCACAAGCGATCTGCGCTATTCCACCCCACACTAAAAGAAAAAAAAACAACAACACACACACACACACTTCGAGCCGGACCCTTTTAATGATTGCGATTTAATTGAATGGAGCCCATGAATATGGTAATTTCACGAGACACTTGACACGAGCATCAAGAGGTGTGGTGGACCACACCGGCAAAATACAACGACACTCTATTGAAACAATGATCAATATATTCAAATTTAAAAAAAAAAAAGAACTGGACCGACGTCCACATGTGGATGCGACTTACCCCATCAAACCTTCAGCATCTCATTGTGGCGCCCATCTCAGCAAGGTGGGATGCCCGATCGTGATAAACCCAGGATGGTACAGCGATGTTAGAGAGAGCCAGGCGGCCAGTCCCGTGGTGCGCAGGTGGACGTGGTACACACTCGCAGGGGGGACGCTTGACAAAAGGATCAAAACCCACTGCCCACTCCCGAGCCAGTTGTTGCTTGACACAGCAAATGAACTTACAGCACAAGAGCGAGTGAAGCTGAGGGAGGGAGAGACAGACGGAGAGAGAGAGAGAGAGTGTTTGGCGCGTGTGTGTGAGAGAGAGATGGAGAATGAGTGAGAGAGAGGAGGAGGTGGGGGTAGAAGGGGGTTCGGAGTGAGCGGGCGAGCGAGGGAGAGAGAGAGAGAGAGAGAGAAATCACAGCATAACAAAACCTATAGCTACGTGGATGACCACTCTCTGTCTATCTCTCTCTATCCATCTCTCTCCACCCTCTCTGGCTCAAAGGAAGGGAGAGAATAATTAGATTTGAGCCACACATGCTTTCCAAAAGCACTGACTCGTGGATCCCAGGCACCTAATGTTGGATTAATTGAGGGAGATCTGATGTGCTACATGCACCGTGAGCCCTCGGCTCTGACTCCCCCCCCCACCTCTTCCTCGTCGTCGTCCTCCTCCTCACGACGCCAAAAAACTACTATCGTGATACGACTCCCTGCTCCTCTCTCCCGGCATATGGTGACTGACACGGCACTGTAGGCACAGAGAAAAGAAATAATAGATTGTTTATTTAATTGCGAATACATACAGACGTTTATTAGGCTGGATTTGTGCTTCTGTCAGAGTGGAAAACAGTCAGTATCCATCTTAGAAAGTGTTGTGAATGCCAGCGGGGAAGGAGAAATTGGAGTTTGCGGGTTTAAAGGCAACGATATCACTTTTTGGAACATGGCGTTTGCGATAAAAAAAAAAAAAAAAGAATGTTTTGAAATAGACTTTCTTCAAATCTGAGATTATTCCTATCGGACAGATGGGAATTATGAACGTGTATGATGCAATTTTCATCAAACTATAGTATATATAGATCTATATAGAAATATTGCTTAAAGATAGTCTTGTAAATATTCTTTACAGTTAGGATATGTAAAAATTTCTACATGTTTTTGAATGCGAATAATCAAAAATGTGTAGAAGCCATGAAAAATTGTGGCTAATATCTAATATTAAGGGAAAATGTTTTTAAGCAAATGATTTTTCTGCTTCCTCTCAGTTCAACTATATACACACACACACACACACACACACATATATATAAATATATATATATATGTGTATATATACACACACACGTGTGTATAACTACATATAGATATTTACATAGAGACCAATACATACATACACTTGACTACACTGAAACGATTTGCCGCCATTTCCACTTCCACCTCATCCCCCTTCATAAAAATCGCATCAATAATATCAATATGATATTCAATATTCAAGGTAAATGGCAAAAGAAAGCAGTTCTGGTAACTGACTTTTAACAGACCAGCAGACAAAGGAATCAGACATGTTGAATTTCACGCCATGGAAAGCGGTCTACTGCCCCCTGTTGACCGTTCCGTCACGGTCCAAACAGGAAGGCCCAGACAGCTGGACCATATTGCGACGACACACGGCGCAATAATTGCAGGAAAAACACAATTCTTTATCAAGCTATAGTCATCTAATCAACATTAGGCACGAAACAAAGCGAATCGGTGGAAATGGAGAAGAAACGGAGGGATGAGAGCCGGAGGAAGAGGGGGAGGAGAGGCGCTCTTGTTCTCTCTCTCTCTCTCTCTCTCTCTCTCAAGGAGAGGTGAGAATTCCTTACAAAAGCCTGGATGATTCTGTTTTCACCCTTTCAAGGCTATATGAGCTCGGCACAAAGACGTACGCCATATGAAAAAAAATCATTCGCTTTTACTTTTTAGCTTCTGCTCGTTTGGTCTTTTTTGACACAAAGTAGCAATTAAGGTGAGAGTGTTACGGGGGAAGGAAGAGGCCTTGTCTGCTAACACTCTTTGTTTGCTCACACCGAAATCGACTTTCAGAAAAGAATGAGAAACTTTAATTGACATCTACGATAAAGCGCCTCTGTACGTTATTTTGATCAGCTGGCCCCCCGTTTCATGTCACAAACTAATAAACGGAAAGTAAAGACACACTGTCATGCGATGTCCCCTGTGGATTGTTTTGGAACACGTATGTAATGACCGGCTATCAGCGTGCTATTTTTTCCCATGCCGCCCAGCGTGGACACATTAGTTCATTAGCAGCTGTTTCAGTGCTGTAAATATCTTCGCCCGGGCGAAAAAAATGATTTATTTAAATTTGATGCGCTGAGTTTATTTGCCTGGTGGCTCGTGCGAGCTGAAGAGAGAGATATTCACCTATCCTTGCAATAAACAACACCCCCCCTCCACCACCACCACGACATCGCCTGGCTGTATTTCAATTCAACAAGCTTATAAACACACATACGCGAGCGCACGCTCTCGCGCACACGAGCACGCGGGCATCCGGCAAATAGAATTCCTTCAAACGTACGTGGGTTGAAACACACTCCAGGGATAGAGAGAGGAGAGGTGCAGGGAGCAAAGGCCAGGCGCGGAGCTCCCTGTATCCAAATGGCATTACTCACTCTGAGATGTATTATTAAAGAAAGAAGTACCGCAGGCCATGGCTGACAGACCGTGCAACAGTAAACAAGAAAAAAACAGCAGCGTTTGACAACTAAAACACCGTGCTTTCATTCTCACACTGATACAGACAACACAGAGATGTGTACGAATGAGACGGCGTATGTACGTACCTGTGTGCGTTTGGGGTAAAAAGCATCTTTGACACTATTTGAAATGTTTTATGGGGTTGCAATGACTTTTGATATTCAATTTGCCTTTTTTTTTTCTCTGGTGCAAGCACCACCGAAAGAAAAAAAAAAACCAATGTCATCAATATCTCAACGGTTTCTCCTAGCTTTAAGGTTAAATGGAGACATCCGGAGGTTTTTTTTCTGAAAAGAAGGCTACGCATGAGACTGGAGGTTCAGAAGAAACTAACTATGACTCAAATTGTGCTTGGATGCAGTCTCAGTTTCAATGTGAGCTTAAACACTTTTCACCGAATCATCACATCTGTTCATTTATTTTAAGGTCCAATTCTCGTCATTAACAAACTATTAACTACGACTCTTGCCTCACATTTTTCATTTGCTGATTATTATTAGTAAGGTAGTTGTTGAGTTTAGGGATGGTCATCCGGAACATAAAAGCGCTGATAAACGGCTAATGTGTTATTAATAGGTCTGCTAACAGCTAACAAGTTAGGGAGAATTAGTGCAACAATGTTGATATTTAAATAGGCACTGATTAATATTTATAGATCTTTAATCTCATTGATCCACTGGAGTTTCTGAATAGATCTTGGAAGTCTCAAACTGTGCTTCGATTTACTAAAAAAAGTCAGAGACCCCTGCAAACTTCTCCTTAAGTTGATACTTTAGTGAGATCTCAATATATATATATTTTTCTTTACAAATTCTCAAGACAATTACGTGAATTATTTTGTCGTTTGTTACTTTCATAGCTCTTGTCTTCATGTCACCACAACAGTACAAATTGTTCATTAACAAATGATGCAAAGCTGATATTTTAACTGACAACTCTTCAATGCAATTTTCCACAAACCTTCTTAAAATCCTAACTTTGTTTCATAACAGTTGTCAGAGCCTCACCCTTGTCTTAAACTGTCAATTTTTCATCAAATTCATTTAAGGCTAAGTTATCTGATCTGCTATTTATGATCATTTTACAGCTCTTTACTCTTACTGCATCAGCTATTTGTCTATATAGTCTCTCTGTAACTGGTTTTATTTCTCTTAAAAATGCAAGTGTAAAAAACATCTCCATTAGGTCTTCTGAAAGAGAAAAATATCAACACTACTGTAATGCCGAACCATTGTGACCAATAGAAATGCAATAAAGAAAAATCACAAACCTCCTTAAAATCACATTTGTTTCTTACACATCTTCTGAACGGAGTCTCATCTCCAGGAGTTTCAGAAGAGATCTCAATATGTTCTCCGGTTTGCCGAGACACCGAAATCTGCAATAAAAAAAGTCAAAAATCTCATTACGACTTCAAAAATGATTTAATTCTTCAAAGATCACATTATCTGAGATGTTCTCCATGTTAGTTTGATAACTTGTGTCTAAAATTGTCACATTTGTGCCCATTGAAATTTTAGGAGAGACAAACGTGATGACTCTGTGTAGTCGTAGTGTGTATGAACACAGAAGCACTTTCTTCATACTGGACTTACAGAGCGCTGGAGACCCCTAGATGCTGGCCAAGGCCCTACAACACCAACACTGCCATCTCTACAAAGGAAGATCTTTCAAACACACACACACATCAAGTGACTATACATAGACTATTTCCTGGCAGGGACACAGCGAGGAGGAAACCGTATGTGTGAGCATTATGATGATAAGAGTGTACCTAAATCTGTCTATTATTACCACTGCAAGATCATGTGACTCGATTCACATGCCAGTTACAATTATATAGAGGGTGGAACATAAAATATGAGATATGATGTAAAAGACAGAGAGTGTCTAACCTTCTGCGGCTTTTGTAGCACATTATTTGTCATTCCAATAAAACCCAGTGAAACCTGAAACTCGAGTGAGAGAATATGAAGTCTACAATCCAAGCTCCTCCAACTAAATCTGTTTTTAAACACTCTCCCACACACATGCACATACACACAAAAGGCAACTAGGTATGTAAATTGGATGCTCTCTCATGCAAATTATTTTCTGGTTATTAAAAACCAGCAAAGGTTGTTTGGAAAATCTGCCACTCTAGCGGGTTTCACTGTTTCAGAGCGTGGTAGAGAACATTTAAAGGGATATTTCACCTAAAAATGAAAAGCCTCTCATTACTCACTGTTTCCATGCCTGTTCATTTTCTTTCTTCTATGGAACACAAAAGGAGATGATTGGGAGGATGTTCATGCTGCTCTTTTGCCATACAACTGAATGGTGACCAAAATGACCTAAAATCTACAGCAACAGCGTAAGTGGTTTAGATTCATATGAAAACATTGTGATTTCTCACAGCTCGATTGCTCCAGTTACCACTCACTTTTATTGTATGGAAAAGAGCAGCATGAACGTTCTGCTAAATTTCTCCTTTTGTGATTCACAGAAAAAAAGGTCATACAGGTTGATGACAGTAGTTGATGACAGAATTAGCAGTTTTGTTTAAACTATCCCCTTAAACCCCAGAATGTCAACAACTCAAAATCTGATTGAAACATGGGTTTTCTTGCACTCAGGATTACACAAAGCATGACATACAGTTGAGCATAAATGCTTTAAAACCTCCCTCTCTCTCTGCTGCTGTCACATATCAATTGTGAACGGCTCGCTGTCAAGAGACTCCACCAATCTCATCATGGTCTCGGTCTGTCAGTGCTGACAAAGCAAAATTATTGCTTGTCACTGGATATTTATGTCCAGAAGGCTTAAACCAGACAGAGCGCTTCCGTTTTATTTGTGTCTTCTGTCCATAGATTGACCCTTGACCTCTGTGTGCAACTATAAGAGAAAACGTTCAGATGCATGACAGCTCTGGAAGGATAATGTCTATAAATCCGACACCTGGACACAATATCGAGAAACAGACCAATGACTTACAGCCATCTCGGATGTAGTTACCTGCTGTGTTTGTAATTAACCAATCACATCCTTCCAAAAAGGCTGATGATGAATATAAAAGGAAGGTTGACATATTTATTTATTTATCTATTTATTTATGCACATTTACATGTATAATAAAAATGTATGTATATGCATATAGATATATATATATATATAGATATATATATAGATATATATACGCACAATATATTTAATATTTCAGTTATATATATTTAAATAGACAGACACACACACAAAGTATTACATATAATAATACATACAGTATATAAAAAAATTAAACATGTTATTTTATTTTAACATTTTTTTACATATATAATAACATGCTTCAAATAAACAAATAAAATATTACACAATTAAATATTAGCGATTAAATATTGATTACTGAATTAAATACTGAATAAAACAGACTATTAATATAAAAAATAACTTAAATATGAACTTACTGTAAATATATATTTAAGCTTATTTGTGCAGCAAAGACAGGTTTAAAAAATATTTAAATATATATATATAAATGTTATTAAAATCTATCAATCAATCTATCTATCTATCTATCTATCTATCTATCTATCTATCTATCTATCTATCTATCTATCTATCTA
>JAUYWG010000064.1:13584796-13607209 GCA_034779775.1 Enteromius afrohamiltoni | reverse complement strand
ATATATTATTAAAAATAAGAAAGCTTCCAATAGTTTATTTATTTATTTATCCTGTGATCAATATTACTCCACAAGTACTGTAGTAAAGTCAAAACATTCCTAAGTCGGCATCTTCATTTGCATATAGCCAAACATATTCTTTTCCAGACTCGGCCCAGTCAGACAAAACTTCTCTCATAAATGATTCACTCAATGAACATTTGAGTTGTTGATTGTGCTGGAGCTGAGTGGATCATTACATTCACTCTACAGCTGCTAGAGTCATCGATGGTTTCTAAAACACATGTCTGCTCTAACTCTACATGTCCACGGTTCTGTGTCCCACCCAACACCACCCTCCCCCCATTGCTTATGCATTAATAATATTAGGGCAAATTTGATGCTTCAGTTCAGGGGAAGCATTACTCATTTAAGGAGTGCATGGCACTATCTGTCTCTATCTTTCTCAGTGTGGGGCCTAATGGCTCTGATTGAACTCCAAATTCAATTTAGACAGGATATTACTGTTACATGAGCTCTCCTCAACAATGCCATTTCCCTTGCTTACACAGTACATTACCCATAAAGCTCGGCCTTTCCTGCTAAAACAAAACCAGAAAAATGAGAGAACGAAAAGAAAACGACTTTTCCCTCTCACAATGGCAATGATTGTCGATTTCAAACTGTATTTAACACTAATGTCTTGAAATCTGGTGGCAGAGAGAGCTGAATCTATTTTCATCAACACAGAGCCAGTGTCCGTCTTTCAGTAAAACTGCACCTGTCACTGACACAAATTCGGATTTTGCTCCTCATATTTTTCTTCTGGTGGCAAAATAACTTTCAGGATCTTACACAAACTTCTGTTCGTTTGCTTCAGGGTTTGACCGACATTCTTACAATCTGATTTAAAGCGCATAGTGCTGCGGTTTCCTTAAACCGTTACCGGCCAACTGGAGTTGAGCTGCATGATATTGCCAATTCATGAGTTTACATGTCCATCTGATCCTTCAAAGTGGTAAAGGTAAACAGATTATTACGGGTAAAGAGATTTGGTTTTGGCGCATGAATGAGATGTGAGCTTTATGATGCTCCGTCTGGACTGATTAATTAATGGTCTAAAGTAATCTGAAGTATAGTTGTCAAAATAAAGGTGGAGAAAATTAAAAATAAATCAAATAAAGGTTGAGATTAACAGGACTAGATGAACAAACTGCTCTCAATTTTTTTCTGAAATGGAGAACAGCTATTGCTCAATAAACGTAAGAAATTTAAAACGTAAATTTATTTTATTCATAGGTATATGTTTAAATATTGTATTATTTTCATACACTAATATAATACAGTAATAACCAGCTGCATTTTCCTACATATTTCTTTTACATTTTTAGAAATGTAACATTAGAAATGAACATTTCTGAGGAATGTTGCAAATAAATCAAACTTTTGAATCAGTTCATTAAAAATGAGTTTGAATGGATGTCTAAAATAAAATAAAATAAAATAATCAAACTTAGCAACTATAATGATGTTCTTCCACAAAAATGCTGAGCAGCACAACTCAAGAAATAAGAAATGTTTCTTGAGATGCATAATCAGCATATTAGCATGATTTCTGGAGACTGGAGTAATGATTATAGGAAATTTCAGCTTTTTTGTTACATTAAATTACATTTTCAAAAAAAAAAAAAAAAAAGAAAAGTTATTTTTAAAATTGTAATAATTTCTAAATTACCTATCGATAATATTGCCAATAAAGACATCAACATAAATGTTAAAAAATAAATAAAATCTAAATATGTTGTGATTAATTCAACCAGATGCACAAGTGTTTAGCAAACATATAGTATATAAACGTCATTTTATTTCATTTTATGGCAAAATCAATTAAGAAAAAATAAATAATAAAACTAAATTAAAAAGGAAAGGTACTGACAAACACTGACAAATTTAAAATAGAAATGTTAAATTATATTAGTTAATGTACAAACTTATATACAGGGAGAAAAAGTTATACTCAATGCATGTTTTTTTCTAAATGGATTTTATTTAATTAATTCAATTATATATATATATTTTTAAATTACAATTATATTACAATTATAAAATTAAATATTTCATTTTTCATGCAATGGTATAACAATACAGTAATAAACAGCAATAATTATCTACATAATGTAAAATTTTAATAAATTCAAAATGCCTTGTGGGATAATTCCGAGGGATGATACAAACGAATAAGACTTTCTAAACTCACTCGTTGATTCAAAAGATTTGAAGCAATGAATCATCAAATAAAAATATTTAAACAAAACAATTAATTGAAATGCAGAGTTTAAATGGATTCATTTGGAAAGGATCAAACTTTCTGAGTTAAATCAGAAATGCTATTAAAACATCTTAGTCTTAAATCACAGGATTAAGGGATCGCAAAGGAAATATAATCAGGAAGCTCATCAAAAATGCATTATGAATTAATCTAGATACTTTTAATGTTACTTCATTTTAGCAAAATCATAATAAATATATTGTGAATATTGAGACAAAAAAACCCTGAAAAAAATGTATTAAAACTTTCCTTTTGGGATATATAGAAAGATTTGCTTTTAAACTGTATTTAACTGCAACATAGTTTAAATCACCTGCCAGCATGTGCAGAATCTCTTTTCGTTATCCTGCTCTCATTATTGAGGTGAAAACATGATTAAGTGAGGACAAGATTTCTGAAAAAACTCATGATCATCACCTTCATGCAGAGAGCAGACACCTCTGATCACACCGCCACGTTCTCTCTGGACATCAGAGATGTGAATCCATAGGTAAATGTGTCTTCCATCCCTCCCCACACACGCACCAGACTAACAGGTAATGAGGAGAGGTGATATTTTTAAGCGGCGCGGTCCCTGCGGTGCCGTGTGAATGAGGCTCTCCAAGATCGTCACGGCCCATTGTGCTGGCCAGGCCCGATGAGTCGCATAGGCCAGTCCGCCACTGATTATTTTAACAAATAGCATTCCTATTCAAGTCAACAGAAAGGTTTCCAATGACAGCTCGCATGACAAAAGGTCAGGGGCAGGCTGCTTGCCGTTAATTAAGTAAAATTGGTGAATGTCAGAACTACAAAGGTCAACGTTAATCCACGGCATTGTCTCATCTCCTCATGTTTCATCCAGTGGGTTGGGGGGGAGGGGGTCCTTGGCAGATATTAAACAAGCTAAATTCATTCAGGACTATTTAAAGATTAACGCAGCTATGCTGGTCTAACCACACAATCAGCACATGCTCATTGAAACAATCCCATCTCACAGACGACGTGCCCATTGCTGGCCAGAGACGTTTAGGTGAAGCTGCCAACCTGATCTTTTAATTAGCTGCTTTGTTTGCATTGGCTTTGGTTTGTGTGCAATTCGAGCGAAGCATACTCAGTGTAGGAATGCATCAATACAGAGATGACAGACAACAATTTTATGGCAGAAATTATAATGGCAGATGAGTAATACATGACATTTTTTATATCATATATCCTAAACTGTAATGTACAATTGTATATTTATGAAATTCTAGTTATGTCAGTGCTAGGTTATATATGTATATATTTATATATATACATATAATACACGCGCACGTGTGTGTGTGTGTGTGTATTATAATTGACAAAATATATATAATGGAAAAATAGATACTGTAGAAAAGTAACTTAGTATAATACATACATATACATTTACATGTCTACATACATATACTTTAAAAGTACATATTCGATTAAAAAAAATAATAACTACAGAACAGACACTTATAATATAAATAAAGATTTTTTTATTATGTTACTTTATGTTTTATGTTTCAAAGACCCCTAAAAAGCATGAAGGTTTAACTGTTTTTAGCAATAATGAAAATAAAGTAATAAATGATCAAATAAAAAAAAAAAACTATAAGATGTTCATTTTGGTTATATTTATCATATAAAAGTTGATCTAGGCAGCCTAAAGTTATTTTAATTTTCTACTGTGTGCATATATATATATATATATAAAGATATTGTGTAAGTAATCAGTAGCATCTTAAGTTATCAATAACATCATAAAGGTGCTGCATTTAAGTTTTTGACTCATAAACACCACTATGTGTTTGCAGATATTTAAGAAACATGCTAAGTTAACATACTTGCTTATCTAAAAAACAATGTTACAGTCAGTTATTCTCCGGGCCTCTGTCTTGGTTTGTGAAACCCCTGCCAGTTTAACCAATTGTATTTTAGCACCCCGGGTTGTCAGTTGGTGGAAAACACTGCATATTTCATTCCATTCATCGTCATGTGCACTCGTTCCTGTTTATGTCATCAATCTGGCAACCTCTAAGTCAAGTCAAGTCTGAGGAGGAGGGGCCAGTTGAAAAAAACCCTCTCCAATATTTTGAATTTGGACTGCAATTCTACACAGAACCTTTAACTTTCCCCTTTTAATCAGTATGTCTAATAATCTACTGTAAATAAAGAAACAACAGTAAATTACATTTCAAAGTCCGAGTGAAAACAAAAAGAACTTTATTTATTTTGTCAAGTCAATGCACACAAAAAAATGTCTGCCTTTGTAATCTTTAACCCAAATCTGAAAATGCTCCTCCCATCTGAAATCGGGCATGACATCCTTAACCACGCCCCTCCAACTGTCACTGTGCATTTCTGAATGAAACACCTACTTTACTACATCCAATCAATGCGCAGTAAAAAAACCAAAACAAAACAAGCCCCACCCTCTAGTTTACTCATTTAACATACAGTTTCTCTTGGAAGTACGTCACACTTATGGAAGTAAAATCGGTCAAAACTTTAACACAGACTTTAAAATATATTACAATAGTCAAATATAAAAAGTGTGCTAATTTACAACATTGCTGTTTTCAGTGTTTTTAAAAAGAAATGCAGCTTTGGTGAGCACGAGAGATCATTATAAATAAATGACCAACTTACTAACACTGCAAACAGAAAGCTGTTCGGTTGTCGCTCTCTGGACGGAGACAAACCTACAGCTGTGATAGTACAGAACGGTGATGTAATCAAAACAATACCTGCGGCTCCAGCAGCTGTAGATGTGACACTATACGGTGTGTTGTCAGCTAGGAGCGCGAGAGTGAAGTGCGGGTCAGGTCAAAAGCAGCAGTCACTGATAGCGCGTATAGCTGCGCTGCTCTAAACACACTGTTGTGCTGCTGCAGCTGGAAGCAGCCGCAGCCTTTGAGGAGACCGCGCATTAACTTGTCAGGAGATCTGACAATCGTACAATGGCATCGTACCAGCTGCCAGCGAGCACTCCGCGGCAAATCTAATTTCCATTACAATTAAAACTTCGCCGATGGATTGAGGATGATGTTTGCGCTGCAGGGGTCTAATACGGCCTCTCTCACAGTTTGATAATGTGGCGATCCAGGTGGCTTCATACGGCCCCCGCCTCTCCAACAAAGCAAACACAAGCACACCGCGGGGTTTAGGTGGTTCTAGCCAAATACTTTAACTTTCCCAGAAGGCGTGTCTGTGTTTGTGTTCTCCCAGAGATTGTGTGTTCATTGCATTAATTAAAAAGCTTTTTACAGTGCTAGAGCTTGAAGGACCGACATGGTTTAATTATGCATCATATAGATCCTGCTCCTGTCCATCAAATCAAGTTGGATGCGTTTCAATCTAGTTTGCTGCCAACCAGACTTTAGCTATAGGTTAAGTGGGCTGAACAACACTTCTATTAGCCAATCAGATTTTAAAATTAATGTGCACATATTCATAATAAAAAAAAAATATTTCACACTATTTTTTATGCATTATATATATAAATAGCTCACTCACACGTGCTACTAAAATCAGTCATGCTACACGTGAATTTATGCATCACAGCATTATAACATACATATAATAATGAATTTATTGTGATTACCGACAATTGATAAATATCAATTTTATAGTAAAACTTTATACAATTTTGCCTAATAAATAAATAAATATATAAATAACACTTAAACCTAAAGTCAAACTGTTTATTATAAGAGAATTTAGACTCCACAACATTATAAAGTACATAATAATAATAATACATTATGTTCATGTCATAAGAGATAACCGATTAATGATTGGAAGCATACTGAAAATACCCGATCTCATGAATGTGTACACGCATGCCAACAAATTTCTTATCATATGCATGCCAAAACTTATACAAGTGGCAAAACCGTGCATGTCACATTGGTCCATTTTTGCATATCAGTACCACAAGTTTTCATGAGAAAAATGCATAGGTCTACTGTCTTTTCTAATAATTAATGATTAGGCCTAAAACACTGAAATCAATCATGTTACATGCAACAAGCTAACTTTAACACATCAAGAATAAGAATGAAAATTAATTTTGAGATTTGCAATGCATTATATTTAACGATGACATTTACATTTAACTTTAAGTGTTAGATGACATGAAGTGAATATGAAATAAGGGACATGTAAACACATTATCAAATATTCAGTGTTACTGAATAATAGTCATTAAAATGTAAAATAAACCTATAGGTTACTGTACGGTACGGTTACGAGTCATAATCATTACTTCTACCAATTTATCAGATTTTGCTATTATGTTTTAGTTTTTCATGCCAAATACAAATCAAGCATCACACGTTTACAGTTAAGGTCAAAGGGCTTTAAAAACAGATCAGATTTATTAGACAGGTTCTGCTTTACAAAGGCATTCCTATCAGCCAATCACTTCACTCTGCACTCTCTGATTGGTTGAAATGAATGTAGTAGTGCCACAGGGAAGTATTCGAAACCAAGCTCTATCTGACCTCTCTGAACTCTCAAGTGAGCTAGCCAAACAGACATAGAGGGCAATTTACGCCCCTGTTGCCTCACAGAGACGGAATGACACCACAACATTATTTACTATTACAGCAGGGTGTCTAGAGAGAGAGAGAGAGCTGGGAAATCACTCCGCTCGCCACCCTTTATGACGGAGGCTGTCGCAGTAATACAGAAAAGCATTTCTGCGCTCTCGTACTCGGCATTAAGCATGAATTATTTATGCAGGTGCCTCTATGTATTTTTAATCATTAGACAAATTGAGCACAGAACAGGGTTGCTTTCATTAATATCTGTCTGCTATGTGAGTGTTTCCTGTGCGCATTTTTACCCAAACTGTAATTGCTCATTTTCAGGAAATGATTAGAGTAAAAGGGGGCCGCATTACAGCGGGAATGTGAAAAGAAAATAATTAGCAGCGCCGCACAAATCTCATTTGGAGGCATACAGGAGCCTTTTAGAGGGAGGTCACCGCATGCATTACATTGTTGATTAGCCCTGATGCTCTGCCAGGGTGACGCTGGCCTTCCCATGCCAATGATCAGAAGGGTGAGGGCTGTTTTTTTTTTTTATCCCGATGGCCGCTCGCATCCCAACCGTGGCAGGAAGATTAAGTGCGAGTCGCTCTTGGATGTGAGGAATCATCACTGCGCCCTGAATGCTCCAGCGCCTGGACCGGCTCACCGAACACACTGGCCCGGAACAGAGAACCTGGAGGAGAGCTGATAAAACTAACGGAGCAGGAGAGAGGAAGCGAGTGTATCGAAAAGTCCAACTTCCTGGGTCAGCTTCAATTTGTATTAATGCATTCATTTTTTTTTTTTTTTTTTTATTTCACCCAAGGCTGAGGAATCAGACTTGGTGTTAGTGGACCAAGTCCAGTATTCACTGATAGAGGGACAGGAAAAGAAGGAGAGAGAGGGGGAAAAAGAGAGAGGGGAGGATCAGTGGGGCGGAATGAAATGAGTGATATCACCTGTGATGCGTCTCAAAATATATAGAGCTAAATAAGACAGACTGTAAATCTTTAAGTGAGAGAGTCGAAGTCAAGAGTCTGGAGGCTGGGCTATACTTAGCACTGACTGACAGACTCGCAGTAATGCATAAATGAATCCATGAAATCCATTTTGTTAATATTTTGTATTATATATTTTTTAATTTCCAATTTACATTTTAGTTAAAGTTTTAGCAATTTTATTATGTGCTTTTGTCATTTTTAATACAATACTTACTAACTTTCTATATCAGAGGTGACAAAAATCTTATTTAATTCATAGTCCAAATTAAATGTTGTATTAAATCCAATATTGTGTTAAACTTTATTATATTTTTTAAATATTATTAAAAAAAAAAACTAAATTCTCTCTAAATTCTCAAAAATAAAACTAAAGAATTTTAAAAAGGAATTTTTTTGTGCATTGATAAGCAACTTTTTTATTCTTATTGTTCATTAAAAAATACACAGTTACTCTTATTTAACATTTTAATTAAACTTTATTTTGAACACAACCATAGCAAACAAATCAAATAACCTAAATAAAGGGAAAAGTCTTAATATATATATTAAACATATATAACAAAACACTAATGTCTTTAGTGCAGGTTGGCATTGAGAAATATGAGCCTCAGCTTGGATGGGCTGCTGTGATTTCTCCTCTCTGTAATTATTTGTCCTATTTTTTGAGAAAACTCTCTCTGTGTCTGGTCTGTACCACTACATACTCGCTATCTTTAAAGCATGCGCTCACTTTCCTTGTTTCATCTTCCTTCTTTTTAAACAAATAAAGTTAAGGACATAACTTTTTATCCTGTTAAGCAGTTTTTGCAAAAATTCAAGAGTGACATTGATGCATCTTTTGCAGTTCATTTTGTCAATTTGACTCATTTCTTTTGGGAATGTTCTTATGTCCAGTCTTTCTGGAAAAAGGTTATAATGACCTGATCATCCAGAATATGTTTTTTAACTTTTCTTTATGTTATAAATGCATTCTGTTTGTTTTTATGTTAAAGATAAGAATCTGCTCAATGCAAGTTATTGTATAAACCTCTTGTTATTTATTGGAAAGTTTAATATCCATAAATGTAAATATACTAATTATAAACCCCACTTTAACATCTTCAAACAAGAACTGCATTTGTATTTAAGTACAATATCTACCTCTGTTAACACAAAAAGCTATAAAAACGTCTAGAATTTGTGCTATGTTTAAGATTTCTCCTTAATACATAACTGTACTATTATATATGTGCCCTGCTGTGCTTCTCTCTCTCTCTCTCTTATTTACATGATCTTTTACTTAATAAGTGTTGTTGGAGAATACTTATTTTGTTGTTGTTGACATCCGTCATCTTGTTCTGTTTATGTGTTCTGTTTATTATGTGATTAATTAATAAATCATTTTCACACAGTAAATATGAATATGGTTTCATTCTCCATTTTTTTTAGTTTATGATTGAAAATCTGTCTCTGGGATAAAAATAAAACTAAATCTATAGGCCATTTGCAAGCAATCCGTTTCCCAATCTGTTCTACAGGCATCAAGAGGCTTAAATGTAAATATCACAGCCGCCGTTAGTGAAAAGTAAATGACATCATGAACAGGACTCATCATGTGGAGATTTCAGATGCCCCACTGACCTGTGGGTAATTTACTTCGTAGAGAGGAACATTGAGTATTACTTCAGACTAAACCGTGTAGACCTGTGCACGTCTCATGGGAGCAGTTACTCTGGATTGAGACATGGGATATACATAACCCCATGCATGCACGGGCATGATTGCATGATCTCATGTTCCATTGTACATGCAGTTAGCGGGCATTGTCTGGGCAACACAAACAGTGACATTCAGGACATTTCAGGGGGTGATTTACTAACTATGCACAATTTAAAGAACACAGACGCAACATCTCATTTATATATCAACCAACGCAATATTCCAAGAGCAGCGCTAATTACTGTAGTCGCAAATAAAGAAAAAAGAAATAAATTACAGCACGTTGAAAAGAACTGGAGGCCAAAAAAATTAGATGTTGCAAGACTTTTGATAGAGATATTGCCCGACTCCTTTTTGAGTGTTCCAAGTTGTCTTTTATTTCCTGAGGCATATTAAAAATAACATGGCTTGGCAAACGGTATGTTCGGATAATGTGTTCTTCTGGCATTCCAAATAAATTAAAACATGTTAAAAAAATCCTCTCCTACTCAAGCAATTTTAAGCGCAATTCAGTTTAAGACATGCTTTTTTGGGTGTTAAATAATGGCACAAATGCAAGAAATTTGATATTAGCAGTTAAAAAAAACTCTAGTACTTTTTGTGTCTGAAAGAGAAACTCCTACAAATGCATATTCAGTAGAGTCAGGTGCAAAAGTAGCTTTTAGCGCTAATTTGTCACTGCGTATCTTTAGTAAAACCTGGCAGTACGATTTTAACGTCAACATTTTGGTTTTCCCTGGCTCAAGCTGTTAGTAAAACTGGCCCTTAGTGTCCAAACAACATTGGACCTCATTGACTTTTCATCATATGAATCCAGGCCCATTGGAAATATATGTCCATGGTGACATTTTTGCAAAATGAATGTCAGTACAAGGCTTGATGGCACTCAAGCACAAAACAGTCTTGCCGAGCATACAAAGTAAGTAGCTGACGATATCCACCAGCAATATTCGTCCTGATGTGTAAAGGCCTTTAATCTGGCAACATTGCTTGTAGTCTGTTTTATGTATATTGTATTGATATTATAAAAAATAAAAGGAAAGAAAAACACATTTAACTTGCTTCAACAAGTCTTTATAGTAATTCCTGTTTCATTAAACTCGTAGAACCATGAACATGTTATTACGGTGGTTGTTGTACATATGACGGCAGTTCGGAAATGTCCCATAAGCAGTGTTACAAGCTTGCATCACATAAAAAAAAAAAAAGCTACCTTAAAATTATAGCTTTAACAAAAACAAATTTGAGATAAAATTCTACAGTAACTATACAATTTTAGCTTGCTTTTACAAATTTTCGGGCTTTTATTTATTTTTTATCATGACCCACATTTCACAGGACTCCAAGTGCAGTAGTGTACCAGGTGTGCAACCAAGCAAGTTTACTATGTCAGAAAAGCTATTCATACGTCGTATGGCTTCATAATCTGCCCATGTACTAATCATAATTTAGCAAAAATGAATAAAAGTGTTTCATTTTGCATAAAATTCGCTGCAGTTTTTCCAACTAAACTGAACACTGGTCGTCAGTGTTCGTTTTAGTTGAAAAACTGCAGTGAATTGTACATAAAATTAAGTTTTTGGAGTTGCAAAAATGCAGATTGATGCAGATTTTTCCAAAGAGCCTGTCTTGCAATTTCCAGAATTTCTATGCAAGTAAAGTAAAAGATGGCAGAATTAAAATTTTCACGTCAACTGTCAAGTTAACTTCAGAACGCAACTGATATTCTTAAAGGGACAGCATGTGTTACACTCTACCACTCTCATTTCCATCTGAGACAGCTTTGGTGTTATCAAGTGCGCTGTTATCAAGTTAATGACTTAACTAATTGCAATAAAAAGCAGTGGTGTTTACCAAGCGTGAGGAAAACAGGTCTAATTAGAGAGCGGTGCCGGCAAAGTTCTCAGTTAGTCGGTCCGGGGGAAAGAAAGGGGTCGAGCGAGACCTCTGATCATCGGTACACTCTCAAAGAGAACGGTTTCTCCATTGATCTACTGCACTCTCTGCTACCAGCTGATATATGGAGCCTGTTCCTTCTCGCTGCAAACAGCTAGTCGCCGCAACGCACACATCAATATGAGCACATAAGCACACGCACACACGCTCTTCTGTGCCTTGATCCACTCATACGCTCGCTCACGTCAACATGGACACACTCGCTCAGACAGGACACCCTCATGCACAAACAAATGCTCAATAATGATGTTGAATCCACTCTCATTGCTTTTTGATGAGAGTGCGTTGAAGGAGCAGGCTGCTATGATGTGGTCTAACAATCCCGTTCCCTTATTTGCATTAAGAGCAAGCAGGTAGCCCCAGTAATGGCTTTGTGGCTCTCCAGAAGATGTCTTTGAAGCCAGAGAATCGATGCGCCTCTTCAAAACTTCCTTCCAGATACGACTCCTCGACCCACTCAGGCTACCATGAGACCAAAGCAAAACAGTCTTTTTTTTTTAAAACGAACCGGAGAAAGAAGGCCAGTGGCACTTTTTTGTAAGTGAAAAAGCGGACATTTGCACTTTCGGATCCCTCAGTGCGAACATTATGGCGCAGGGCTATTTGTGTATATCTTGCTAAATGGAAATAAAGAGAGGAATCATGCTGCCAATTTGCATCATTCAGGCGTAAAAGCTCGCTTGGCATAACGAAGGTAATAAAAAAGCAGCACAACTCAATTTTTAAACATATGAAATGAATCTCATTTCCACAAAACCCCAGATTTTCAAGGAATGACAATAATGTGCCATTTTCAGAGACGTGTACCGGGTTTTCCACAGTCCACTGAGGCTGAAAGGCCATTTTGATGGGACAGGCTGAACCTTCTGCTATTGAATGTGACTGCAATGATAATTTGAAGAATGGGAGGTGATGGTTAGTCATTACAGCCATCACTGGAGGTTCTTGAAAATGACTCCTGGCAGGCCACCGACTCCTTCCCAGATGCAGACTGTCAAGGCGCACCAAAGCAGAGGCTAAGCTGATTAAACAGGACCTTTTCCAAGGGGTTTGTTTATTTAGCGCTCGTACGAAAAACAACTCTCGTCGTGATGAAACCAGGCAGTTAATTGGGATTCAGGTTGCATCTTTTAGTGGACGATGACCTGCGGGGAACGTCCCGACAGACATGTTGGGGTCACACGATTGGGCCGGATTAACATAACGGGAAGCTACATGCCAACTTTAGGCCATTTCAAAGGATGCTAATTATGGAGACAAAGTTGAAATCAATACCTCAGAGAGAAAACGGCAACACGTGTATAAAAACACACAGGAAAAAGCAGCCAAATTACAGTTGGCCTTTTTTTCCCCCTCCACAAAGGCCTCATTAGGGAACAGGCAGCATTATCGCCAGCTAGCCTCCGTTTCTGCGGTTAATGCCACCCAATTCCTTCTGTTTACTGAAACAGCCTCTGCTGTGGCCTCATACCTAATGTGCCGCTTTAAATTTTAATGCTCAGAGTTCACACTGGAGCCTTCTAGGGGCCCATCAAGGCTTGAGAGAAGAGCCAGATGCCCATCTCACCCCCAGAAGGATGTGGAAGTATTACATTAGACAGTAAATCCACACTGGCCTTGTTAATTATTTAGGAAAACAAAGTGCCGCAGTCATAGACACTCCACTGTACAGCTGAGCAATGTTTAATCTACATAATGTATCTGGAGGTGGATGAAGCCGGGAGAGCGGGGGATAAAGCGGCAGGGAGAGAGAGAAAGATGCAGCTGATAGAGAAGTGGAGAGCGTGCTAGGCTACAGTAATGGCAAGGAAGGGAGAAATGAAGATGAGAAGCGCTAATGAGACAGCGCGGACAGAGATTGTGAAACCGCACGCAGAAAGGTACAAGAAAGCCGTGGAAGATAAACATGGCGAAGACAGAACAAGCAAACGATCTGAAGGTTTGATGTAGGGGAGGCCGGGGCTAGTTGTCACATGGGAAAGCGCTGCAGTATATAAGTCATGTGAATTACACAAATGTATGTTTTCTCTTGCATCGACAGCTTATATAAAACCTGAATAAAACATACATAAATACAAAAATATTTCATTGATAATTGAAATGATTAAAAGGGACAGCACAGACATTTCTAGTACTTAAAAAAGATTTCTATTTCAAATAAAGCATCAAACATGTTGCACAGTATCTACAAAAAATCTATTTATTTATCAGCACAAATGTTTTTAACATTGATATTAATAATGTTTCTTAAGCAGCAAATCAGCAAATTAGAATCATTTCTGAAGGATCGTGTGACATTGAAGACTGACGTAAATTACATTTTAAAACGGTTATCTTTTATTTTAAAAATTATGATACTTATCGTGTTACTTAAATTTCATTATTATCATTATTGTTTTTTTAAATCAAACATAACTTTGGTGATGCTTTTTAAAATATATGTATATATATATATATATATATAAAAATATATATGTGTGTGTGTGTGTGTATAATTTTTTTTTTAATCTTTTTATCTTATTGACCCTAAAATATTTGTAAAAAAACCCCAAAACTTTTATTTGTAATCCATAATTAAACATAAATGATATATAAATACACAATGTATCAAAAATCGATTATCGGCCTGGCCGATTATCAGGACCGATATAAAGCATTTTTTTCAGTATCAGTCATTTCAAAAACAGTTAGCTAAATAATTACAAAATATATTCATATATTTTTTGTTAGAGCACCTATTATTTATATATATATATATATATATCTGTTATTTGTATACTTCCCCTAATTAAACTGAAAACAATGACTCACTGAATTAGCAAAAAAATTAAGGTAAGTCGTTGCATTAAATTTATTTTTTATCTACATTTAAATAAACAAATTTAGTTGACTAACTTAAATTTGTTTATTTAAATGTAGCTAAAATAAATTGCTTGTAACTACTTACCTTAAAATAATTTAGTAACATTTTATTCAGTGTTCTGTATTATACTATATACACATTTTTATAAGGTGTGAGAAAATACCACAATAGACATATATAAGTGACAACTGGCCTTGGTCTCCCGTTTGATTACAGGGACAGAAAAACACAGAGAAACTGGCAAAACAAAGTTGACAATACTCAATTTCCACCATAATATGACGTTCTATCCTCAAATCCTCTACATTTTTAATCCCATTATTGTTCAAAAGCCCTGACTCCTCGCTACACTGAACAAAGACACATAATTTCCCAAGTATTTAATGTTAACCTTTATACAAGTGCAACAAAAGGACATTATAACAAAGTCATAATTCTCGCCATTACACACTTTTAAACTTTAAAACATTTAAGTTAACGAGTGAAAGTCTTTACAGGTCTTAAGGAACATTCCCTGCATAAATTCGTGTTTATAAGTGTGATCTATTATGCATTCAGAGGAAGCAAAGAGGAACAGGCTGGGTGCGTTTTACCATTTATCATTATAACTATATTGGAACCACAATGCTAATACTGGCAATGCATTTGAGGACATGATGGAGCATCTCAAAGAGATTGTGATCGTCATTATGGCAGAGACACTGAAGTAATGTGGTGGTTATTGATGAAACATATTGAGCTGTGCTGGAATAGAGTGAGAGGGATAGTATGTGGAGGTGTTGGCAGTGGGATGATGATGTTGCAGCTATAACCCTAATCATTGAAATCAGATGAATGCTGCGTCTGGCTATATTTATGCAGACCATCCCCCATCTGTTTAGATCCATCTATCTCCTGACCCCACATTTCTGTTAGATGCTAAAACAAGACTCTGGCACTCTGGATGAACACTGATTATGTCTAGAAGATATTCTTGTGTATTTTATAACGCATGTTGCTCAAAGAAACATTAAATATTAAATTTTGGTGACTTTTAGTACGTTAATGAGCTTTAAGGTAATCTCTATGCTACGCTAATGTTTAAATGTATGAATTATTTACCCAAAAAATAGACTACAAACTGATTATTTTAAAGCTTGTTCTATTTACCAATTTTTGATAACAGCAGTAATAATAGTAATAATAATAACTGTTGTTGTTTTTTAAATGGTTCATAACAGTGAAACAAATATAGCATTGAAAGTAATACAAATGTATAGATTATTATTTAAGGTAATGTTTATTTAAAGTTTGTACAATGTATTTGTGCATACAGTGGGTATAAGAGGTATTCAGACCCCCTTAAATGTTTTACTCTTTGTTATATTGCAGCCATTTGCATAATCATTTAGGTTATTTTTTTTCCTCATTAATGTACACACAGCACCCCATATTGACAGAAAAACACAGAATTGTTGAAAAACTGATATATCACATGGTCCTAAGTATTCAGACCCTTTGCTCAGTATTTAGTAGAAGCACCCTTTTGATCGAATACAGCCATAAGTCTTTTTAGGAAATTTTTTTACACCTGTATTTGGGGATCCTCTGCCTTTCCTCCTTGCAGATCCTCTCCAGTTCTGTCAGGTTGAATGGTAAACGTTGGTGGACAGCCAGAGGTCTCTCCAGAGATGCTCAGTTGGGTTTAAGTCAGGGCTCTGGCTGGGCCATTCAAGAACAGTCCCGGAGTTGTTGTGAAGCCACTACTTCATTATTTTAGCTGTGTGCTTAGGGTCATTGTCTTGTTGGAAGGTAAACCTTCGGCCCAGTCTGAGGTCCGGAGCACTCTGGAGAAGGTTTTGGTCCAGGATATCTCTGTACTTATCATCTTTCAGCAGCTGAAAAACACCCCCACAGCATGATGCTGCCACCACCATGCTTCACTGTTGGGACTGTATTGGACAGGTGATGAGCAGTGCCTGGTTTTCTCCACACATACCGCTTAGAATTAAGGCCGAAAAGTTCAATCTTGGTCTCATCAGACAAGAGAATCTTATTTTTCCACCATCTTGGAGTCCTTCAGGTGTTTTTTTGCAAACTCCATGCAGGCTTTCATGTGTCTTGCACTGAGGAGAGGCTTCCAGCCTGGTGGAGGGCTGCAGGGATGGTTGACTTTCTACAACTTTCTCCCATCTCACAACTGCATCTTTAGAGCTCAGCCACAGTGATCTATGGACTTCTTCTTTACCTCTCTCACCAAGGCTCTTCTCCCTCGATAGCTCACTTTGGCCAGACAGCCAGCTCTAGGAAGGGTTCTGGTTGTCCCAAGCATCTTCCATTTAAGGATTATGGAGGCCACTGTGCTCTTAGGAACCTTAAGTGCAGCAGAAAAGTTTTGGTAACCTTGGCCAGATCTGTGCCTTGCCACAATTCTGTCTCTGAGCTCTTTAGGCAAATCCTTTGACCTCATGATTCTCATTTGCTCTGACATGCATTGTGAGCTGTAAGGTCTTATATAGACAGGTGTGTGGCTTTCTTAATCAAGTACAATCAGTATAATCAAACATAGACGGAATCAAATGAAGGTGTAGAACCATCTCAAGGATGATCAGAAGGAATGGACAGCACCTGAGTTAAATATACGAGTGTCACAGCAAAGGGTTTGAATACTTAGGACCATGTGATATTTCAGTTTTTCTTTTTTTCAACAATTCAGTTTTTCTGTCAATATGGGGTGCTGTGTGTACATTAATGAGGGAAAAAATGTACTTAAATGATTTTAGCAAATGGCTGCAATATAACAAAGAGTGAAAAATGTAAGTAGGTCTGAATATTTTTTTCCGTACCCACTGTATGTGTACAGTATGTATATATTTAATAATAATAATTATTATTATTATTAAATGGCATAAAAAGGAAATATTCCATAAATATTTATAAATAAATGAATAAAGTAAACATTAAAACATTAAAAGCAGCTTAATTATCATTTAAAGTATCTTAATAATAATAAAATAGGCTATAAAAATAAATTCAAATAATACAGAGCTTACTATTACTACTAATAATAATTTTTTTAACAACATTTAAATCTTGAGAACATGATTAGAATATATTTCAACCTGCATCACCCTATAAGCAGTGAAGCTAACAACTTGTCCACAGCTTCAATAGAAAAAATACAACAATTTACAAATGAACTCAAAATGAAATTTAATTACGAAACCAAAAAACAGATGACGCCTCAAATAAGGTTCTTTTACCATTTAGAGGTTTCAAAGAAAACTTTTTTATTGTTTGGATAGTCTCTTTTGAGACATTTGGAAGCACTCGCGTTAGCGGTCCTTAGACTTTACATTAGTTAAAAACGGACATGAACAATGAAAGCATTGAAAAGCAGCCACACCTTTCACTCTGCGTGCGTTCGCCACTGTGATTTAGAATTGTGCAGAACGCACTTGCGCTTGTTTTCACCTCAGCTTATCTCCCGCTCTCAGCCCTGTATCTCATGTGCCCCTCCTCTAATTTATCTTCTTTCTGGCTGATTGATTAGTAATGCCTTTTTTTGTTTGTTTGTGACTGAGACTTAATTAGATTTCACAGGTTAGAGGTCTACATACTGAAAGTTCAAGATTATTATTATTATTTTAATTAGATTGTGCCATTAAAGCGGGTTATTGTGGGACATTTCGGGAGAAGGGAAGGACAACGCTGTGGCTCCACCGGCAGTCATTAAGTCTGTGATGGAGTTCCGCACATGCTCCAGAGCCCTGGATGTGTGCGGTTACAGCCTAACCACGTCAGAAATGAGAAGTGCTTCGGGGAGACAAAAAAGTGCTGTGTAAATGGACATTTTTAGTGCTATGGATCCACCTGTTGACTCAAACAGAACTCTGGTCAATAAAATAATATTAAAAATCTCAAAAGGCTCCAAACACATCCGTAGATTACATGCTCTTAAGCGCAGTAAGCCTCCAGAGCTTTTTGTTGAGTGCAATTAGAAACGGCCTTTCCGTCAAACACCACATCCAGAAGGTCTATAATACACTAGGAAAGTGATTTTTCAAAGTTCTAAATAAAACGCCATACAAGAAAATGCCAATTCGGTCAATTCACTGTTACTTTTTGTGAAATTTACTAGCAATTTCTGAACGAAAATTGTCCCACCATCAATTTTTGTTCCCGTGGGCCTGGAGAAATGGCTTTGCAAAGTTTTTTTGGCTGCCACAGGATGCTTGCGGTCATCTTTGCTCAGTTGTGAGTCGCAAACGTCAATCCAAAAACCAGTTCCAGACCCTTCACTAGCGAAAATCCCAAGCGGTGACACCAAAGTCAGCTAACAGGGAAAAATAAAAATCCATCTAACTTAATTTGCATTCCTCAAAGAGCCATTAAAACCTTTTCGAAACTGTACAGATCTTCAGAGGAAGTTAAAGCTTCGAAATAGCTTTAATAGATGAATTAAACGACAAAGTAGTGTCCAGCTGCTTGGCCACAAAAAAGAAGTGCCTTATAATGATTATCCATTATTACGACACGTACTAGTCACTAATGAGAGCGATCATGACGGCACAGTTGTTGGATTGGACACCTGGTAGGTATTGAACAGCAGTCACATTTAAAATGCATTTAGAAGCCAGATTACAACCATATGAAATAAGGTATAATGGTCCTCGTCAGAATTCAGTGTCTCAAACAGAGAGTCGAGAAAAAGAGTGAATATCGTAAAAGCGATAATAACTATTGCACCCGTCTGGGGGGTAATAAATAAATAAATGTGTGCTTTGCTACTGTGCATCAGCCAGCAACGAGAGAGACTCGGCTGTGTGCAGATTTAATTAGAAAGCAAGGCTTTTTTGACAGTAAATTGATTTTTAATTGTCTTCTTCTGCATTCGCTCCAGGTGGCTCAAGTCTTCTCTATTTGATGTTTTGTGTGCTTTATGTGAAGGTTTTTCCTCCTGCCAAAACAGTTTATTATGGCACGCTGCAGATTAGCAAGCGGTTCTCCCAAATCAAGCCTATTCTACATCTGAGGGACATCCAGTGGGGTTTTAACAGAACTGTCGAAATTCTCTGCGGCAAATGCACTCAGAAACAACAGCAATAGTGGATTAAAAAAAAAAAAAAAAAACATGGTCTGGTTGACAACGCTAATGGGCCCAACAGGAAGGAAATGTAATTTGAAAGGAGCTGATCTATGTACGCCATTGTTGTGGGGTAATGCTGATGTAATTATTATCTGCCGTTGATGGAGGTCGGTAGAGGAAGGATTTGGGACAGTGCCACAAATTTGTGCAGGATGCCAGGATGTCGTTCATTCACAGACAGTCGCACAAACACTATATATATGGTGCTTACAGCTCTGTGAGATTTAGCCATGACAAGAAAGTCAGAATGGGTGTGGTCTGCACTGAATTTGATCTAATGAGGTTATATCAGTAGCATGTTACATAACACACTCCCTATATTCTGCCTTACAAAGGCTTTCCAACAGGCTATTTATCATTTACATTTAAAACAGTTTTAATTAATAGCGTGCATTGAATATTCTCAATGCAACGGCTAAATAAAGATCGTTCCACAGCAACTCATGCATCATACTGTGTGATATTGTGACACGGTTGTGAAAGTCTTTGATCAAAATGGGAAAAATGCCTATAGATTCAGCTTTAAATCAGGTTTGAAAGCAAATGATATAAAATGACAGTACGCTAATGTGATCAGGGTGGGGCTGACCTTTTCTGTGCTTAGAGCTACAGCTGCCCGGTTCAGGCATGCGTAAGGTCTGCC
Organism: Enteromius afrohamiltoni; assembly: GCA_034779775.1. Lineage (NCBI taxonomy): Eukaryota > Metazoa > Chordata > Actinopteri > Cypriniformes > Cyprinidae > Enteromius > Enteromius afrohamiltoni. The sequence goes on along the minus strand of JAUYWG010000064.1, from coordinate 13,587,086 downwards.
CTTTCTACAGATGTTCTTATACTTGATATGCTTTATAAAACAATCTATGCAAGATTGCAGAGAGTTCTTATGCAGAGGGGATTCTGGTTTGAAACTGTATTATTTTATCCGGATGCATGCTATAGAATAGCTCTTGATTTAGTTTCGTACAACATAATGTAATATATATATAAAAAGTGATATCTAGTACAAAATTAAAGAACGTAAAGCATTATATTTGATATGATAAGTTCGAATTCAAAGAAATACGATCAAGTCCTACATTCATTATATCCAAGGGGATGGTCGTTATTTGATTAAATAAATGAAATAACTGACAACTAATGAGGAATTCTGTGGCAGAATATTTTATATTAATGACTAGAGCGGTCTCATGATAAATGCTTCAATTTAATATAGTCTGACTGGCATGTCCCCAATTAGATGTTTCCTAATAGGTTTCTTATTAGATATGCCCGATTTTGTCCCATAATACAGTCTCACACAGCAAAACAGTTGAGTGTTTGCACAGCTATATAGAATTGTAATTGCAACTGTCATATGAAGTCTTAATTATGAGACGTGCCACATTGCAAAGGCATTTAAATTGAGCAACAGTAGCATCTGCTGGTTGGAAAAGGACATAGCAGGAATTCAGTGCCAGTTCTACAAACCCCAAACTAATACACAGCTGCTGGTGATGCATTAAATACTGATGTGAATGAATGGTAATGCATTTAATTGGTATTACATGGACTTGTTATTACTGCAGTTTTTAATATAATATATTGTATATTTGTAGCAGGCACGTAAATGTTAGTTTACACACGCACACTTTAGTAAACTTAGGTTACAGGACTCCAAAACCCATAATCATAGAGATTCATACCCAAAGTGCATTAATATTAATGCAACGCACGCACGCGTATAAGCCTTTTAAACTTTAAAAACACTCATTTGGTGCTAATCACTATTATTGCACGGTTCAGAACTAAATAACCTTTAAAGGCAAGAGCTGTTGGCCTAAAACCAACCATAACCTCAAGCCAAATACCGTAAACACAGTGCTTCACGTGGGCGTCCCGCAGGGCTCAACCCTCGGCCCTTTCCAAGGCGCGCGGTTTCCGATTCTGCGCAGTGGAGCCTGATCCGCCTCGGCTGAGCTTGTGCGGAAAACCGATGAAGTCCAGAAAACTTGTAACAAAGTAGCGATTTGAGCAACGATGAGTGGATCTGTTGTCGACAGCGCCGTGTCATCGGGCAATCCTTCGGTTGCGATTCCGACAGACATCAGCGGGCAGATTTTAGATCTAGACGAAGACGATGACTTGGAAGTTTTCAGTAAGGTAATTTACAATCAACTGGTTTCAACTGAGATCGACCGCGAGCTGTTCGATCGGTTGCGTGTTCAAAACACACATAACCAGTTGATCTCTTTTCTTCATAACAATGGCGTAGAAATCTTAACTTCTCACTGAATTCTTGGTGTTTTGCTGTGATCTGAAGTTCCAAAGGTCAGCGATCAGGCGCTGTCATGTCATGCCAGGTTTTTTTCCCCCACTCATTAGTTTTTACTTTAAACTTTGTATGATTAGTTATAAATAACGTTAGTCAGAAACGGCTCAGTAAGTTACACATCTGTTTATCTGAGTTTATCAGTCTGACAGTCAGTAGTGACTGTTGTGTAGTCCATTCAAGCAGTTACAGCTGCCGAAAATTAGAACACCGTAGCAACACCTAGTAACAGATAAAACGCCCTATCAACGTGCGAGAACACATAGAAACCAGGCAGAACACCCTAACAGTTCCCAGCGAACTATAAGAATTCCATAAGTTACAATAACAGCAAAATAGCACCTGGCACATTGCAACAAGCCAGAATAACATAGGAACTAGACAACCTAGTAATGTCTGGCAACAGTTCGAACACCCTAACAACACCTAGCAACAGTTCGAACACCCTAACAACACCTAGCAACAGTTCGAACACCCTAGAAACAAGGCAGAACACCCTTACAATTCCTAGCTAGTGGCTAAAGCACCCTAGCAACCTGCAACAAGTGTTTAGAACACCTTAGCAAAGAAAGAGTTAAAATACCCTAGACAAACTAGACAAAACATTTCTCAGCAAACAGTTGGAACACCCTAGCAACAATTCTAAAACATTAGAAAAGTATCTGAGCAGAACACCCATAAAGTTCTTATCAAGCAGTTAGAACACTTATTACGCGGCACTCTGGAATGCTTGATTCTGATTGGTCAGTTGAGACATTTGCAGGTTCGTTCTTTTCAAATAATAACCGCTCCAAAG
>JAUYWG010000064.1:13567225-13584696 GCA_034779775.1 Enteromius afrohamiltoni | reverse complement strand
AATGGAAAATACATCCGCTGTTATATATTCATATGTAGATGTTAAAAATTGTCTTACTAACGTTTGAATGTTAGTCATGTGGTACTATAGCGTTTCGCGGAAGGATGAAAATGTTAATTTAAAACAAATATGCCAATAGATTGTTTCAAATTCATATTCATGTCCAGTTTTTTTCCTTATGTGGCAAGTAGCTGTATAATAATAAGCAGGACGCTTCGCGTCGGGTCCTGATCACACTGTCGGGGCTTGTTTCTGCCATAACTACCGGCTGCCTCTACATTATCCCTTACCTAATAACTAGGCAGAACATCCTAGCAACAGTTAGAACACCACCGTAACCGGGGAGAACACCTAACAGTTCTCAGCAAGTAGTTAGAATGCCCTGGCTGCTACTTGGATGCAACCTTTGAACTGTTCCGATTAGCTTTGTTAGTTGTTCTTTACGTACTTTCGTTGGTAGTTGAGGTGTTTGTAGTTCTGTTTAACGGTGTAGTTGGTATCAGCGGAGAACGGTTATGGATGGAAGTGCAATGTTTGTTGGGTAAAGCAGCAGTGCAGTTTGTGCTGACTACAGGCCAGTTTGTTATGACAGGAAACAGGCGCTCAGGCTTCTTTCCCAGCAGCTGTGGCTAAACGAAAGGGATTTGCATGCGTCAGTGTTTGGACCAGAAAAAGACAGTAGGAAAATCAGATGTTTGTGTCTCACCGTGATCAAAACACACAATTCCCCTAATTTACAGAAAACACTCACTTAAATATAATTCAGTATAATAATTTTGTCAGGCATATTTACAACAAAAATCCATTTATAACATGTATAACCCCAAATACTAATTATTTATAATTTCTTATTTTTAAAATTTGCCACAACCTTAGGTTTTGCCCATTTCTCACTAAGATTTTTTTTTTCATTTAAAACTAAAATATTTCATAATATATTGTTATTAATAATATAATAAATAAAATGTAATATGCTTCTTATTCTTTTATATATTTTAATATGTACAAGTCACAAAATTAAATTTTTACATAAATATTGTGTTACACTGAATGACAATATAACATTTTTCAAACAAATTTTGACCTTTTATTTTCCAAAAACCTATTTTACACCTTAAAAATAGACACTTTTCTTGCAGTTAATGTGCTTTCTATGGACATAAAATCACTTTTGTAAATTTCTTATTATCAAAGAGCCTTGAATGAACATGATTTCTTTGGTTTTAAGCTCAAGAAGCAGGATCAAATCAAGTTTACTTCTCACTTTCAAAAAAAAAAACATTTGTTTTTTTGAACGTCCTATTTAATAAAGAAGTATAGAATACAGTAATTATTTCAAATTAGAATAATATTTCACAATATTAAAGTTTTTTACTAAATAAATGCAGAGAAACTCACTTTTTTAAAAAACACAATTGATGTTATTTATATATTTTTGTTGCATTTTTATTTATTTATTTGTAATTCTCCAAGGTATTTTAAAGAACACAAACATTCTTCTTTTTATGAGCATTGTACTTTACCGGATAAAATTTAGTTGAAAGCACGTACATTGCACGTGTTGTTTGCTTGATGTCTAAACACTCGTGCTGTTTAGTGTTGCTGGTCCCTCACGTGTCCTGATGCACATTTTGTTTTTTCTGTAGAATACTACTCTAACAGACGGCAGCTCTTTCAATACCTCCGTGCAGACCTCCCCTGCTTCAATGATCAACCAGTACAAGTTTGAAGAAGAAGACGCTGACGCTAAAGATATTTTTGTCACAGTCGATAACCCGGAGAGTCACGTAACGGCTATTGAGACATACATAACCTACAGGGTTGTGACCAAGGTACTGATCCGAGCACAAACTCACCAAGTCAGGTTCTGTGAATAATTCTCTCATCTTTTCCATCATTCTTCCTCATGCAGACCACACGGAGCGAGTTCGACTCCAGTGAGTTTGAGGTGCGAAGACGATACCAGGACTTCCTGTGGTTAAAGGGACGTCTGGAAGAAGCTCATCCCACGCTTATTGTTCATGTAAGTGAAGTGTGTGTGTGTGTGAGAATGAACACATTATGGAGGTTTATGGGATAAGGAGGGTTGAAATATTCATTTTTTTCCATGGGATATGCTTGTAAAGTTGTTATTTTTAAAGTAATTCTAGAATATCTAATTAATTAAGGGTCTGGTCAGTTTCAAATGTCTTTGGTTCTCATAAAACATTGATTTGGTTGCGTCCCATCAGCCACTGCCTGAGAAGTTTGTGATGAAAGGAATGGTGGAGAGGTTTAATGATGATTTCATCGAGACGAGGAGGAGGGCGCTGCACAGGTTTTTGAACAAAATAGCAGAACATCCCATTTTCTCCAGCAGTGAGGATTTTAAGATCTTTCTCACAGCAGAATCTGGGGTAAGATTGATTGATTGATTGATTGATTTTAGTCATTTAATTTAGTTATCTATTTATACATTATATATTTATTTGGTTATCTTTTTTATACATTTAATTCAATTTATCTGTACATTTTATTAATTATTTAAGTTATATTTATTTATCTATAAATCTGTCCTACAACTTTTATACAAGTAATTTATACAACAAGCATTTATTTTCATATTCATTTATTTATTTGTTTTTTTTGGGGGGGGTCTATTTTGACACATTATCAGCAGTTTTTTTTTAATATAAATTTGATTTATATGTTTATGTATTTTAATTTACCTTTCATAGAATTCATTAATTTATAAATATAAATAATAATTTTAATTAATGTATCTATATGTATTTCTATTAATTCCTTTCTCATTCATTGATTCTTTTTTAGCTATTATTTATTAATGCATTTATGTATATTTTAATTGTCATTACTATTATTTAGTGCTGTAAGTACTAGTTTTTGATAAAATGTTATATTTAATATAAACATTATAAATGACAAATTTGTATATAAATACACACACATGCATTTATATATTTTGACACAATTTAAATGTATTTATATGAATATACATATGCATGTAAATTGTTTCAAAATATATAAATGCATGTGTGTGTATTTATACACAAATAAGTAATAAGGACGTTACGCACACACATAATGCAAACAAAAACTTTTTTTTTGGGATGCGATTAATTATGATTAATCGTTTGACGGCACTACTTTTATTATATGTAGTAAAGCTATTAAAGCACACATTTTGTGTTTAACGCATTCCAAATCATATCTAGAAACCAAAATATCGTACAAATTCTTTTTTTGATCACCCAGCAACTACTACTTAGCAACCATGTAGCAGTGCTATATTATAAAACTGTAAATATATACATATATATTTATTGTTGGTTTTCCAGTGGAAGGTTTTGCTTGTCTATCAGAGACATGGTTTTCTTACTAATAAGGACATTAAAACCTGTCTGTACACACACACATTCCGACATTACCCTGATAAACGCTGAAGGTCAGTGTGTTCACTATTTGTGATCTCAGTTTTGCTTCATAAGAGGATTATGTTAAATGCACACAGATAATGTGACAGTTTCTGTATGGAGCCTCGGCTGAGTGACCTCTAAGATAAGTACTTTATAAAGAGCTCCTCACTTCCCTGCAGTCATAATAAAGGAAGCTGGTATTTGACGCTTCATATGTTATGATACACGCTCACAGTTTTATCAGCTATTTGCACTGGTGTTCCCATTACTGGCCGACCATGAACATTTTCAGCCATTAGAGGCTTTTGCTGAATAAAAATGATTTTGCTGTAGTTTGCTGTAGCTTCTTTGCTGTCTTCTTAGCTACCGCTTCTATGATCCTCTGCAGGAGTTGACCTCTCATAAGAAACAAGGTCCAGGGTTTTTGAGCCGGATGGGGGATACGGTCAAAGCCGTCGCTGCTGCGGTCAGAGGAGTCAGAAACCGGCCTCAGGAGTTCACTGAAATGCAGGAGTATGTGGATGCCTTCAGTCAGAAGATCAGCTCGCTCGATAAAGTTACTCAAAGGATCGTCAGAGAGCAGAAAGGTTGGATTTTTTGTCTTATTTACACACTTTTCAGTGAATTCTGGTTGAAATCTTTATAATGGGTTATGAAAGATTCATATTTTGGTTTTTGGAGTCCCCAACAACATGTTGACGTGCACACTTTTATTGTCTTATAATATGCTAATGGTTCGTATTGACATCAACATGAGGCTTGGTATTTGTCTTAAAAAACATATTGTTTCAGTGATTGAGTCGACTCTTTCTTTTTAGAGACAATAACTTTGTACACGGTGCACTTTGAGATTTAAAGCTTTGCAGGATGTTTCCATTCATTTAGAGCTGTGTGGCACACTTCAAAAATCCATAATAGGGGCACTTTAAAGGAAATGTATTTGTATGGACTATTGCTGCTATAGATATGGATATGATGCATAAACCAGCTGCTGTTGTTGTTACAGAATACCTGGAGGAGCTGAAGGAGTGTGGGCCGACATACGCGCTGTGGTCACAGTCAGAGGAAGAGCTGGCCGAGTCCCTGAAGAACGTGGCAGGCTGTGTGGACAGATGCTGCAAGGAGACAGAGGAGCAGGTCAATCATGTCAATGATCACCTGATTCCCGTCCTTCATGAGTACGTCCTCTGCGCTGACACACTCAAGGTAGAGTGACAAAATGCTTCTGTTTTGTTTTTCTTAAAGGGACAGTTCACCTTAATATTCAAAATTAATCAATTTGTCAATCAATCAACCTCTACGTTATTTTTTTTTACTTGCAGAACACAAAAAAAGATCATATTTCTAAAGAAATGTATACTATTGTTCAGCAAGGAAGCAATACATTTATCAAGAGCAGCAGTAGCGAAATTTGTAACGTTACAAAAGAATTATGCAGCAGTTCAGCGTATTAAAATGATAATTAAAGGATCGTGTAATACTGAAAACTGGAGAAAATAAGCTGAAAATTCAGCTTTTCATCACAAGAATAAATTGTTTTAATATATATTTAATATATATTCGAATATAAACAGGAATACTGTTATTTTAATTGTTCAAAAAAAAAACAAATTCTGTATTTTTAATCAAATAACTTAATAATTATAAGAGACTAAAATAAAATAAAATAAAACAATCATACCAACCACAAAATTTTAAACAGTACTGTATGAATTTATTTGAACATGCATCAAAATCTTGTTTTGCTTTAAAAATAAATCAATAAAATAAAAGGCATATGGGTTAGAGTAATTGGCATCATTTTAAGTGAACTATCCTTGTCAGTGTAGAATGTTGTTCATTTGTTTCGGTGAAATGAAATGTTCTGTTGTATTTATTTCAAGGTAAATGACCTGCTAGTATAAAAATCATGTTTGAATTGATATGATGTTTACTGCATTTCATCCCGCCTGGTATAAATCTTAATGCAAAGCTAAGATCAATACAACCAGCGTTATGTTTTTCCGAGGCTTATTACACATTTCATCCAGCCTTAAATTTAATAAAAAGATATTGATCACAATTTTCATACTTCATGTGTATTGATCATGGGTTTTCAGGCGGTACTAAGGAGGCGGGACAACATCCAGGCGGATTTCGAAGCGAAGACTGAAGCTCTTGCCACAAAGAAGGCCGACAGAGACACGGTAGGTTTATTATTGACTCTTTCAGTTCTCCACATAATCCATCCAGTGCTCCTTTGAAAATTCATGGAGATTATTTTTAATAAAATCGAGCTCTAGCTGTCTTCCTGGTTTTAATTAGACAGCGCAGAATTTTCAGCTGTGAAAGGAATTTAGAGAGATTATACGACTATCTCCAGATCGCTGTAGATGTCCCTTAAAGCCAGACCACTCTTAAAGTAGGACGCTTTCAAATATTACTCATATTGCCCAAGCTAATATTGCCATATTTAAGTTTCTTTGGTTGTTTGAGTTTTTTTTTTTTGGGCATACCACGGGCAGGATGCTTGAACGCTCTGAAAGGGCATTAATGGACAAAGTACCAATGTTGTCCAGAGAAGCTTAGCAGCATCATTATGTGCTTTGATTGAGCCTGGTCCCTGCTGGCTTACTACCAAAGGTCATTTCTAAAATGAGAAGGTATCCCCAATGGCCTGATTTTTTTTTTTTATTTAGATTTTTTTTAGACCAAATTTCTATATGCCTCAGATGCACTCACTTCCAGTGTGTGGAAAAAACAAAAATCCACTTGTCTACTTTCTGCTTTGGATCATTGTGTAAAATGTGCGTTAAGTAACTATTAAAAAGTAAGAAATGGAAGGGACTGTACTTGAATATTGTACTTTGGTGAAGTTACAACTTACACCATTTCAACTAGTTAAATGACAGTTAAACAGTGTATATTTGTAAAATTTATATAAATGTATGATTATTATTTTATTCTGTGGGGGAGTAAATTGTAAGAATGTAAATAAAATATTATGTGGCAAATATTATTTTCTAGTAAAGGCTCTTATAAAAATATTATAATATATAAAATATGAATTATTTTACACTAAGTACTCTGAATATCTTTTTGCATAAATGTTAGCTGATATTTATTATTGCAGTAAAATGATGATCAACAGTATTACAACAGACCTAGAGCACCAATAAAATAAAATTGTATTTATTTTTTTACATGTTCATTTACACAAAAGAGGCGATTGACTAAAATCTAATTCTAGGTGAGGGTGTTTGATCGATGCTTCTGTTTGCTGGAGTGTAAAGCTATGTGTGCTATGCAATGTTACAAAAACTATTAGTTGATGGCCTGCTGGGATTTCACCAGTATCCAATATAAACCCAATATAGCATTTCTGGATATTTAGTGTGATGTTATTCTCGCAGTAAACTGGATTTCTGACTTCAAGTCCAGACGTGTTCATATTCATGTTTCAATTGCTCATGTGTCCATTGAAGGAATCTAAGGTGCTGAGTTTAGCATGGGACAGCTTGGTGGGACGATCCCCTGAGGAGGTCAAACAGCAGAAACAGCAGAAACTTAAGGGCGAGATTAAGGAGGTAACATTCCCCCTTAGTGCTTGGGCTTGGCCTGACTAGCTTCTTCTGGCTTTATCTACTCAAGGGTTCATTTGACATGGTTTTTCTGAGACGACCACACCTTAATATGAGGGTGTGTTCTCGCCCTGTCTTTGTTTCACACGTTTTTGCTTAGTTTAGGCCAGCATGTGGCTTTATGTTTGAATGATGTGGTGTGTGATGTCAACATTTACGCTTCCTAAAATGCTGTCTAACATGCTGTTGCTATTTTGAGTGGATAGCCGCCTAATATCTCACTCCACCGAGCATGTTAGTATAGTAGGCTTTTTTATATGGAATCAAGGTGTGGTGCATGTGACCTTTTTCAGACATGCCCCATCCCTTTGTGCTACATATATGAATGAAACATTATGCTATTATGTTCTTGGAGTTGCAACATACCCATTCAACTGAGCAAACCCTCAGTTAGAATTTAAATTTTTAGGTTTTGTGTATTGTTATAGTTGTGTGTGTGTATATATATATATATGTATATGTATATGTATATGTATATCAATCAATATAGTTTTATTTTATATAGTTTTTTCACAAAAAAACAAACAATAAACAAACTAGGGCTGTCCCCAAATAGTCGACTAAACGTTAGTCGATATGAAGAGGGCTTGGTCGAATACATTTTCTTTAGTCGGTTAGTCGAAAAAAAAATCACGTGAAATTCACGGGCTGCGCAGTCAGTGTATGTCAACTGATGAAAAATACTGCGACCAGCATTTATATACAAGCTGCTGTCTTAGACCCACGTTTTAAGAGCTTGTCATTCTTTGACCAACACAAACAAGAAGATGCGTACTCCACAGTGTCGGATCTGGCAGAGTTTATCTACAGAAGCTGCGCCAGAAAGTGATCATGACAGCATTAGCCCTGCAGAGGAGCATGAGCCCGAACCGAAAAAGGAAAAGCAGGCCGAGATATCCATGCTGATGGCCATTGATGAGGAGGAGCATGCAGAAGAGAAGGATGAACTAAAAATGTACTTGGCAGATAAAACAAAGGTTGATTCGGGACCATTGGCATGGTGGCAAAAAAATGAACATCGAAATCCAAAGCTCGCTATAGCAGCTAAACGCCTCCACTGTATCCCTTCCACATCCACTCCATCAGGGCGCATCTTTTCAAAGGCCGCTTCATTGTGAACAAGTCGAGAAGCTCCCTTCTTCCCAACAATGTGTTCTCTCACATAATATGAAAAAAATAAAATTGAATTCAAGCTTAGGTAAGAATGCTTAATTTCCTTTTTGTAGTGTTTCTTTTTGCTATCCGTTAGGCTTTTAAAAAAAACGGGTATTTTTATAACGGCTAGGCTATACAAATAAATAAATACATATATAAAAACTAATAAATAAAAATAATAATGCAGAAGTTGTTTTTTATTCTGAAAAATTAGCCTGATTTGTTGTCAATTTGTTGTTTCAGGTCAAGACTTATTCGTCGTATTTAATGGCAGTTTGCGGCTTTGCTCTGATATTTTTGATTTGTATTAGTGTTCTTTAAATTATTTGTTCCACATTTTGTCTTAAATGTAGTTGTTCTAAACAATTTAATAAAATACTTAGGCTTCATTTGTTTCCCGCCGCCTTTTTTATTCTAAGTTTAGGCGTTGTGCCATGTGCATTTATTAAATTGTTAGTTTTTGTTAATTTTCCTTTTGATCAATATAAAAATTACATACATTTTCCACTGTATTTTTATACCAAACAGCGTTTTTACTACAGTATTTATTAGTTTTTTTTTTGTCTTGTTTTGTACTAGGCCTAAGTTATTAATTTGATTTATTTTAAAGAACGAATTTTAGTTTATTTTATTCAAAAAAAATTTTTGTTTGTTTGTTTGACATGTAACTGTTGCAGTTTGTATTTTTGGTAATAAATTAATAAAATGCACAGGCAGTCTGATTGCTGTTTTTTTTGTTATAATTAGCCTATAACATTCCGCCACTGATTTTTGTGTCCGTAAGCGCTGTATACTTTAAATGCTTTACTATTCTGTTTTAAGCGCATAAATGAACTGGCTAATATCATGCTTTAGCATTTTCTGTCATATGGAAGTGTTAAACTTCAACTTGGACTCTACCTTTCCTTGTATACGTTATTATTAATAATAACTTTAATACTAGATAACAATGTTACATAAACAATTCGCATAATACATAACTCAAAACAACCCTAATAACACATGCACACTCCTATTATTCATTCAATATCTAAACAATACAATTACTAATATATATATATATATAGTAAAACCAGTGAATAAATAAGCTGTTTATTGATGTATGATTTGAGATCTGGAATCTGAGGGTAGAGAAAAATCTAAATGCTGAGAAAATCACCTTTAAAGTTGTTCAAATGAAGATCTTATCAATGCATAGAATTCAAAAATTAAGTTTTAATATATTTTCAGTAAGAAATTGGCTAAATACCTTCATGGAACATGACTTACTTTCTAAGGTAGTATTTACTATCCTGGGTTTGTGGTCCAGGGTTATATATATATATATATATATATATAAATAAAAATAAAACACAAATATTATTTTATAATATAATATAATATAAAATATATATATATATATATATATATATATATATATATATATATATAGCTTTTATATTCTATTATAAAATAATATTTATGTTTTATTTTTAATTTTTTTCCAGTTTAGTTTAACCTTTTTTTTTTTTTTTTATATATACAGTTTTTCTTGCTTTAAGGATGCCAAAGTTGACTAATTTTAGTTTATTTTTATTCTATTTTTATTTTAGGTTTTCATTTAATTTTTTCGCTACCAGTTTGGTTTGTTATCATAAAGACCTAAAATTGGGCTCTTTTGACGTATCCACATAGCAACACCCTGGCAACCACTCAGAACTGTATAGAAGAGTTTTGCATGGACAAGTCATGTAAAAAATCTCATTGTTTCTGCTTCAGTCATAATATTAACTAGCAGACTATGTGTTTTTAGCAGTTAGCACAAATACTCCAGACAAATTGAGTCGGGATTCCCAGACATGAGTTATGAGGTTCGAACCCGGTCTGCATTACTGTAATTTCTCATCTTGCTGCTTTCTCTTTTCCACATAATTTCCTGTCATATATTTTACTAAATTAATGAGAAAAATACTAAAGAATGCCATCATGTGCTTTCTATCCAGTAGAGGGCAGTAAAGGTCACTATAAACAAGTGGCAAATCATCATGTATTTATGATACGCTTTCTCCAATAGGTCTAAATAAATGAAAAACTTACTTTAGCATTGACAAACATGAATGTGTGAAGCAAGATTATTCATGAATTTCTTTAAGAGTGGATGTTAGAGTACATTTGTTTGGCTTTGTGTATAAATATGCACGTTTAGGTGACAGCAACATCAGATCAGCGGAACTAATGATCTGGCCTGCTTGTCAGAAGCGAGACGCGGCTATAGACAGTGTCCCATCCCTAGAGCAATATGTCCACTCTCCAAACACAACTGCTGTTCCACAAGACCTCCTCACATCTGATTCACACGCTACAATGAAAATGAGATGGAGCTCTAACAGACAGCTACCTCTGACCTTCATTAGCTTACCTGTCAATAAACAGCTTGCTCCGTCTTTCTTAAATGTTCCTCTCATTCTTGGCCCACTGAGCTGACATGCCAATGTTCCCACAGGCTTGTCATTCCAGACATCACTGGGCATGTTTACTGATCATCTCTCTCTATGTTTAGACACCCCTAGAGAACTCATTGCACTAAATAGAGTAGGATAGAGTTGTTAACAGCCGCCTTGTGAGCCAATCAGAGGCTACAGATACACTAAAGATACACTTTATGGCCAAAAGTTTGTCAACACCCCTGGAATAATTGGAGGGGGTGGAAAAAAAAGTTTTAATTTCAATTGGATTTATTGGATAACAACTGCAAAAACAGTATGTAAAATAATAATAATAATAATATTGCTATCTAAAATAACTGTTTTTAAAATGTTTAGAAATGTATTCCTGTGATGGCAAAACTGAATTTTCTGAATTATTCAGAAATAATCACTATAATATGCTGTTTTTGTGTGTTTTTGTTGCAGAACGCTCATTTTATCTAAAATAAAAGTATTTTCTAACATTTCTAATCTTTTATTTGACATTTTGATCAATTAAATAATCGTACAGACTTGAAGCTTTTAAAAAAAAGTAGCATAGGAAGATCAATGAATTTGGAGGCGAGTGAATATGAAAAACTCACAATTATGATAGTCTGATTTAAAGGCAGATTCAAATCTGTCAGATACACTTAACATCAATGTTTAAACAACTCGGTAAGACTTTTGAGACAACTTGCAGGGAGCCAAGAATTAAATTAACTTAATTACAGTGACCGATCTAGTTGATATCAGCATATCAAATTTATTCCTGCATGCTCAGCAGGACCTTACAGGAGTTATTCTCCTCCGTAATGAAAGTTTTTACAACATTCTAAAAATGGCTGTATGTCAGCATTCTGATGGCAGAAGAGCTACTCTGATAATATTGGTATTGCCATCTTGGTTTTAACTTGTCCATTCAGAGCTACATGACTTGTCATCTCTAGAGTCAGGATTAGTGATCCGCAAAACTACATATTTTCAAAATTGGTTAGTCAGTATGTCATCTGGAGGATTAGTCGACAAGTCTGTCCTAAGAAAATCCTATAGAATTAGGCTTGTTTAGTGTTGAAACAACCGATTAGATTAGTTCTTAGTAAAATGTTAAATGGAGCCCTTTCAGTAGAATAAGTAAAAGATTTCCAACTAATAAATATCTAGACCTTTTACTGTGTTTCCTATTATTATCAAAGTTGAAAATATTTTGCTTATTTTTTTATTATATTTTTTCCTGATTCTTTGAATAGAAGGTTATATCATCAAATCGTGGTTTCGTCTCTCTATAAGCATAACTTTGTGCTGAATTTGATTCTGCTGACCACAGCTATCTTTTGGAAAGGTTTGAAAATTGTTGGCATTAGGTAAATTGCATTTGCATGTTTTAAATTATTAAATTAGTTATCTTATTATTATTACTAAAGAGGTGTCATGGATCACAAGTTCAGTATGTTGTAATGCAAGGCTCAGTACTAGGACCATTGCTTTTCATCCTGTACATCATGGGTGGGCAACTTCGGTCCTGGAGGGCCGGTGTCCAGCAGAGTTTAGCTCCAGCCCTAATCAAACACACCTGTCTGTAACTTTCTAGTGATCTTGAAGACATTTGCTGCGTCTGTAGTACTTCCCTACTATATAGTACGCAAAAACAGTATGTGAGCCGAGTAGTATGTCAGAATTCATAGCATTCGAAATCCTGTAGGCGAGAAGTACCCGGATGACCTACTGATTCCGCCCGAATTCTGTAGGACGCATACCATGGACACTTTCCTATCCCATGAGGCTCTGGGAGAGGAGGCGTCATATTAGGAAGAATGCTGAAAAGTGGAGACGCAGCTCATTTCAAGTGCAAGTACCTCAGGAAAAAAAACGTTTTTTATTGTGATTATTATTGTGAAAGTTTAAATTTTCGCACTGTTGTGATGACGCATGACAACATCAATATGTCGGATGTAGTACATCCAAATTCCCACATTCGTACTATATAGAACATACTTTTTAATGGTCGGGTAGTAGGTTACCTTCAATTTTAAAAGTACCTACTTATTCGGTGTGCTATTTCGGATGCAGCAATTGATTCGCTTCTTCAGGTGTGTTTGATTAGGGTTGAAGCTAAACTCTTTAGGCCGCTGACCCTCCAGGACCAAAGTTGCCCTGCTGTACATGCTACCCTTGGGAGATATAATTAAGAAACCTGAAGCTATTTACACTGATAGTAGTCTCTCTATATTCCTTTGAGGCCTGATGAAACATACCAATTCACAAAACTAACAAGAATGCTTAGTTAATATTCAAATTTGACTTACTTTCTACTACTGAATTTAGAAAAAAAAAATATATATATCTTAAAAATATTTCTGAATAATAACCTTTATCTAAATACTTGTGAATGGCCTTCAATAGAGAAGGAAGCTGTTTGGTTCCCTGATGGTCTAGTTATGACATTTGATGGCAAAGGCTAACTGGACCATGCTCACCAACCAATCCCTGTGTGTTCAGATGAGAGATGATCTGGATAAAGCTGAGAACCGGATGGAGTGGGCAAATAACGCACTCAAAAGTGACTGGACCCGCTGGCAAAAGGTCATGAGAACTGACCTACGAACAGCCTTCGTCGACACAGCAGAGAGGAACGTCAGCTACTACGAAAAGGTGAGCTTGCTTAGCCCAAATATTTTTTTTTTTTGTGATTGATCACTTTTTTTGGTACCTTTTTATAAATTTGTTGTTGGCATTTTATAAAAGCAATAGGCCGCTTGAGGTTGTTGGTTATTGCTCTAAATTTCATCAAGCTTTAAATAATGCTGCAATTGAGAAATTTTAGGCATGAGAGATAAACATTCACAGCCACAGAATGAGGTGGTAAAAAACGATTCCCGTTGAAGATTCGACAAACCGCCAACAGATTTTAGAGGGATGCATGTGGCCATCTGCCTGCATTCATTTGCACAGCCGCCCTGGATATGTGCCAGCAGAGGGTGGTAGTATCTCATTTTTATCCCTGCTGACAAGTAATTGCACTCCAAGTCTATAAATGTTGACATTGCTCGGTAGATTGGATGCGTATAAGCCGGTACACTGCTTAATTTATTTTTTTTTAGCTCTCTTCCTTTGCTTTTCAGCCTTAAACTGTAAATTACGACCTCAGAGTTGAAGGTGTTTTACAATAGCACAAAATAAAATGAGAAGCATTGGAAGAAGTGTTTCAAAGTTTTAAAAAGGTTGTGATCTCGGTTACCTGCTGTGCCCTCAGAGGCCCTAGAAAAACAGCCTGCTGTTGGACAGAAACGGATGAATGAGTTTATAGCGATAATGAATATGACAAACTCTCTGTTTGGTCTCTAGAGAGGTTGAGGAGACAACCAATGGGAAAATTTAGAGGCAAACAGACTCCGAAAAAGCCTCACTGTACAAGAACTGTCACTCACACTAGTGTTGGGGAAGCTTCTTTAAATGAGTAGTTTGGCAAGCTGCACTTTCAAAGTAGTTTTGACTACAGACAGAAACTGACAAAAACCAGCAGTGAAAGATGATTCAGAATAGCGGTTTGTAAAAGAACAACGAATAACTTTCACTTTTTAAATAAAGTGAATTAAATCGAAGTAAATTATTCTTTTAGGGTTTTTGTTTGGTATGTGAAATTTAGGGGCAGATTAATATGAAAAAATATAGAATAAACCGAATTGCTTACAGTGGGTAATGCTGTAAAATAGTTTTTAGACATGACACCAAATATAAAATAAAAAAAAAAAAATATATATATATATATATAAGATATCAGAAATATTAAATTGATTATGCAGTGCCATATTTATTGTTTTATTGTCCACACGTACTGCAGTATGATGTGAATATGGCATTATTTTAAGCATAAAATATGTGCCATTGTGTGCTGAAGTTTGTGAAATAAAGCTATTGAGATACCATTAAAACTGACTAAAACTAAACTGAAGCAGGAATTCTAAATAAATACTGCATGTTCCCAGGGCCCTGCAGACAGCCAGTGCCTCACACGTGTGTTTTTTATGTAACCTCCAGGCAAGAGGCATTTTTATTTAATGTGGAAGGAAGAGCCTGACAGCATCAAACACTGACCTAAAAGAGAATAAGGTGTGAGGAAAAAAAAAAAAAAGATCAGAGTAGGTGGAGGAATGAGAAAATGTGTTTGTGTAAGAGAACTTCACCAGCCTTGGTCTGTGGGGATAACTGTTAATATGAGAAGATCCAAGCTAGAAAACGTGGTCAAATATAGGTGTGGAAGCGGATAGTGTTGCATAGTAAACGCTTGTGTCGGGGACCATATTAAATTTAGAGCTCCATTATTTGGTGATTTTAATGATAGATTAATATGCTGATCTTAATGAGACAGATGATCTTAAAGAGACAGTTCACCCAAAAAGGAAAATGTTCTGCAGTTAATGGTTAATTACTCACCCTCATGTCATTCTAAACCTATAAAAGCTTCAGTCATCTTTAAAAGACAAATTAAATTACATTTAAGGCCCAGAAAGGTATTAAGGACATCATCAAAATAGTCCCTGTGACATCTGTGATTCAACCTTAATTTTAGAATTAATAAATTCTATTTGATTTATTTCTTTAATAGTCATTTTTTGGGTGAACTGTGCATTTAAAGCATGTGATCATTTACACACCAGAAAAATGATTAGAAGGTTTAAACTAATTTGTGGAGCACATTGCTATGCAGCTAATATTATTTGTTGAGAATAAGGTGTGTGTGTAGTGTAGTGTAGTGTATTTGTCCCAGACTGGTAATTTGGAGGTTATTGGTTGAAGTTACTTTAGAATTGCTCAGACTTATTAAAAAACAATTACTGAATCAGTGGGGTTTTTCCAGCACTTAATAGTGCACTACTAATAATGCTAATCTTCAGCTTTTCTTTGTTCTCTGTTCTTTTTTTTCCTTGCACCTTCTCCCAGTTGAAGTAATTTTCACACGACAGTTGGGAAAATTGCAGACAAGTCGCTCACTGCTGAGAGGAGAGAAATGCATTTCCACCTCAGATTGCGACTCATTCATTTTCTTTTTTCTCCAGCTGCAAGGGTCAAGCAGTGTACTCAGATAGTAGTAGATAATTCACCCAAAACCTTCAAATAATTCTAAAATATATCTGCAGGTAAATTATTTGTTTGTTAATATTTCTTATTGTTTCTGCATGACTTTTTCTTTTGTGAAACACAATAGAATTATAAATTATTTTATTATATTACAATATTTAATTATATTTTATAGCTATCATGTTTTTTTAATTATTACAATTATAATATTTTACATGTGAATATTATAATTATCTGTATTTATATATTTTTATATAATTTCTTTTACGTTTTAAAAAAAATACTAGTTTAGTACTACTTTATATTTTATATTATATTTGATTTTTTGATCTATTTTTTTCCCCAGCTTTTTTAGCTGTTTATAGGAACTCTAAACATCACTACTGTATACTGTACTACTGTATAACATGAATTATTATATATTTTTTCATTTGCTTTTTAATCATAAAGACATTTGCATTTGACCTGCATTTGACCTCCCTGTACACATCATTAAGCTGTAACAATGCAAACTCTAATATAAGGAACAGTGTAACCCTGCATAATGGTGTGGGTGGATGTTCAACATTTGCATGCCGCTTAATAATGAAAAAAAAACACTGCAGCCATGTACTGCAACATGGCAACTACAGAGAATTGCCATGGAGATGCCATAGCAACAAGGCTATAGCCGAAATGATAGCAAAGATGTGGAAGCTGTCATTAAATGTTAGATATAATTCAGCCAGTCATCAGACACAGACCACAGAAACATTCCTCTTGTTACCAACAGCTGATGCAACTGATGTTGAAAAATTCACATCTCAAGCCCTTCGACTACGTCTCTCTCCTCCTGCAGCTGAAACACAATGTTTTTTTACTGTCTGATCTTCACAGTTACGTCTCAGGTGTGTCTGTGTTGATGATTGTTATTATTCATGCATCGCTGCCTGATTAGCGCCACATTTGGCTGAGAGCGGTTGGACTGGCATCAGAGCTAATGATTCTCCCGGTAACACAAGAGCCATTACAGAGACTAAGTGTGTGTCAGACAGGGACGTGTTGCAAACCAAGCTCTTAGACTCTCTAGACGACTGAAATAGGTTGTCAGTGATCTGGAATGGTCACATATGTTTGCATTGTGCCTTTCTGCTTTATTATGGTGTTATTGTGTCCTTGTGTGCACTGCATTGCAAGTACAGCTTTTGTTGTTGATTCTGAAGAACGTGTTCTTAAAAGTTAGCCGTGTTCAACTTTTCTTTCTTCTGTTCTTTTTTCCTCGCATTTCCACATTTACTGTTTTCTTAGCTTGAAGTAATTTTCTCACGACAGATGGAAATATTGCAGACAAATCATTCTCCGCTGAGATGGGAATAATGTATTTTTCACCTTTTTAAATGGGACGCATTCGTTTTCATTTTTCTTGTCCTCGTTTGACCAAGTTGTGCTAGAAGAGTCAGTCAATGGACTTTAAAGAGGGACACCCAGAAATGTGAATTCTGTCATTTCTCTTCCTAACTTTTTTTGTTTTTGTATATTTATTGGATATTGGTGTCTGTTCTAAATTCTAATTTAAATATGATATTTGTACAATCATATAATAAAATATATATTTTAGGGCTGTCAAATTATTAAAATTTGTAATCAAATTAAACAGGATTTTCAGTAGATTAATCAGGATTAATCACTATTTGCAACTACATTCATTATTTTCTGTAATGTACTGATAAACATTAGACTTTCATATATTTTAGATTCATTACACACAACTGAAGTAG
>JAUYWG010000064.1:13519515-13546879 GCA_034779775.1 Enteromius afrohamiltoni | reverse complement strand
TATATATATATTTATTTTTTTTTTTTTTTTTTTTTTTTTTTTTTAAGAATATTATCATGCTAAAAGATTTGAGCTTGTGCATAAAACACTACCAGTAAGATTTGTAATGTTTCTACTTTTATCGTGTTCTAGAAAATACTGTAAAACCACAATTTTAAATTTATTTATGCAACTGTAATGTATTTCTGTGCTGCAAAGCTTAATTTTCAAGGATTTAAAGGATTCTTGAAGTAAAAAAAAATGATGAAATTGTATTTTTTTGTAACATTATAAATGTCTTTACTGGCACATTTAATCAATTAAATGCATCCTTGCTCAATAAAAATATTACTAAAAAAGTCAAATCCTAACTAATCCCCAATTTTGAATGTTAGCGTCATTACTCTAAAAACACATAACCCAGAATATTACTTTAAAAGGCACCACGAGATCTCAAATATAAATGAGTTTAGCACTGCATCTTTTCAGAATTAAAATAATGCTGGAGACTAATTTATATCCACGATTTTACACATGAGGTATCATTGTTTGTTTTTAATGATCACAGGAGGAGAGGTGACTTTCTGACTCATTATTTCTTTAATAATATCGATCCCCAGTGAAAGATGCGCTGGCCATTAAAACAGTGCGAAACAAACTACTTTCTATGCGAGTATCATTATGTTGAGCACTGGTTAAATGGAGGCGGCTGATGGACTGACTCATTATATTAGTGAGATGGCTGGTGATTGTCTTAGCAGATGATCTGTCTTTCACAGCCGGGGGTGTCTTTAACTTAAACACAGCTTCACTGTGAAAGCCTGTTGGCCATGAGGTGAAACCGAATCCTGGTTATTGAGTGATCTATCTACCGGTGGATCTGGAACGTTTTTTTTTTTTGCTGTATAGTTGGTGAGCACTTGAATTATCTGAGCTTTGGTATTTTTTTAATGTGATCTTTTTAAAAGGTATTTTTAGCTTATTTTCTGCCTTATTTTTTTTGGACACAGTGTATTTATGTATGTATGGAAGCACAATTCTGCCTCAGACACTGAGAGCATAATTAAGATAAATAAATTTGTGATTAAGAGATATTAAGCAGCAATGAAAGAAAATAAACATACTGTGAGATTATAAAATCATATTTATGAAAAATAAAGTTACTTTTGTGAAATATATAGTTGCAATTATGAGAATGAATGAATTAAAATATAGACTTTAGGTCACAATTGTGAGATATAATATAGATCAAATTAAGATAAAAATCCTAGTATAGAGAAATAAATTTGCAGTTGGGAGATATAAAAATGACAATTATGAGAAAAGAGTTTTTAGTTATAAATTCACAAATTGAGACTTTAGTCACAATTTGATCAAAAAGCTGCAATTGTGAGATACTGAGCTGCAATTAAGAGAAATTGTGATATTAAGAGATATATCACAGTTATAAGAAATATGGTTCCAATTTTAAAATAACAATTTGAGAAACAAGGCTGAAATTGAGATATTAAGTTAAATATCACAATTATGAGATAAAATTGCAATTATGAGACAATTAGGACTTATTCCAAAACTTGAGAAGTCACATTTTAAAATAAATACACAATTCCAAGAAATAAACTCACAATAACCTTTTTTTAACTGAGGCATAAAAAAACACAATTATGAGATACATAATACACAATTATGACTTCTGCCACAATTTGAGAAATCACATTGTGGAATAAAGCGTGACAATTCATATAAATTAAATTATATATATATATATATTTTTTTTTTTTTAACTCTGAGGCAGAAATATGCTTCCATATGTTTGCACTCATCCAATGCAAGCACTAAACAAGAAAAATATATGAATAAACATTTTCTGGAATATATAACAACAAAATTTTCCACAACTACAAGATTAGTCCATTGTGAATTCTGAAAGCAGGTATTTGCACCAACCTGCCATAAACCTCTGGAACGCAAACACAGACACGTACGCTCTCCACACACAGCTGAGATATTCTGAGCTCTAGATGTGAGCTCCATCTGCAAGAAAGCCAACAGAACCGCTCAGGGAAATGTGAAGTGCTGCTTCATTCTTTAGTTGCGTGATGGTAACAGTTATTAGTTTATAGTCTTAATATTTCCACACACACAAAGCAAGGGCAGGACGATCCAAAACGACACCATAGAGAATATGACCACTGCGTTAGCGTTGAGCCGGGGCTATGGGGACTGAACGGTAAACAGCGTGGATGTCCAATGTGTCTGCCACACCGGAGAATCAAGGTCACGTGATCTCAGCGAAGGCGATGTGATTCTGTTGACAGAGTGAGACAGAAAGAATAATGTCAGCAAAAACGTAAGAACATCAAACACATCAAATCTGCTTTCACACAAGGTTTGAGGAGAAAAAGATTTTTCACACAAGTGTGACTACAGCTGTTTAACACTGCATAATAACATCTAGTTTTCCAGAAAAAACATCCTTTATTTCTTTTTCATCAACCTCTTCAAATACTTACAATAATGCATACAGCATGAAAGAATAAACCAAATAATTAATAGAATTAATTTGTGTGTCTGTATTGTATTGAAATATATGTATATGTATTGAAATTTGATATATTCACTAAAAACAACTTTTAATATCATATGAGATGCAATTGCACTTATTAAGTAAACCTTAAGGATGTTTACATATTTTAACTGGAAAACAAGACGAGACAAAACCAGAAAGTGTTCATAAATTATTATTATTGTTAAATATATATATATATATATATATATTGCAATTACACTACCATGCTTACTGTTTTTGAAAGAAGTCTCTTCTGCTCACCAAATGTAAACAAAAAAACAGTAAAAACCATAATACCATGAAATTTTACAACACTTCTATTTTAGTGTATTTTATGCTATTTATTACTTTATATATTTTGTAATATCATACACATTTACTGTAACTTCTGATTAATTTAATGCATCCTTGTTGAATAACAGCCTTAATTTCTTTTAGTCTTAGAATTAATTGATTTCAGTCAAAAATCAATACAAAATTGTTACCTTCATCACTGGTTTTGTGGTCTACGTTCGCAAATATATTTTTTTTATTATTTTACTCAAACTGTCATTTTTGCATAAAATGTTTTTCACAGGGTCTCAAAATGTAAGACTTGACATGAACACTTTAGAAATGCAGCAAAACATTAATGCATGAAGACAGAGACCAGCCATGTGTGCCATTTTGTAATGATGCGAGTTTGAAGCAAATACATATAGGCAGCTTAACTTGAACCCAAATCTCCCAGTATTCCTTCATCCATTTACAAACAGTCAAAGTTCCTGCATGAGGCTGACCGCAGGGACCAAGCAACAGAAAACACTAATGGTTTTGTTTAACCTTCAGATGCCTTGCGCTCTGATACAGGACCAATCTGAAAGAAACCGAGTCCCATTCAGAATCGTTCATTTACACATGGTGAGATCCAGAAGACTGATCGTTTCAATCAGGAGGTGTGTGACTCTGCTGATCAAAACTATATTATAAAACGCAATGTTCCTTACACGTGTCATGCAGATATAAATGAGGCACTGAAAGGGAATCGGCTAGAGTTGTGATTTAATGATAGCCCAAATTTCACGCCACATACAACTACACGCTGCTTTAGGAAATTGAAGCCAGTTCATCAGAGATTCAGCAAACATGAAGAGCGATCACAGAAAAGCGCTCCGCGGGTCACGTCGCTGAAACACACACACTGTGACCTCGGTAGAGAATATGGGGCGGATTCTGCCAAACAAATTATTTCTTGCTTCCAGTCACATTCGCCGTGATCCCGCAGTCTGTGTGATTTGAAGAGACAAAACAGAGATGCGGATTTTCCTCGCCTTGTCCTCCTACTTTCAACAGCATTATGGTTTCTGACAGCAATCTGTCTGGGGGATATTTCAGCAGAAAGCAAAGCGGAATGTCTGTTTTCCGTCCCAGAAACCTCACGGGATATTACTGCATTCAAACTTCATCTGAAAGGACGGAGGGATATCGCAAATAAATCTCTGGAATCGACACCCATGACTAAAGGAAGATTAGCATTTTTTATTGGTGGAAAGAGCCCTCAGTATCCAACACATTTCATTTGCTGCATTTCAGCAAACCGACATTGTTCCCAAATGTTTTTTTTTGCAGCTGAATAAGCAAACAAGAACAACGTTTAATCCCTCGTATACTGCAGTTAGAAAACCAACACCGCAGTCTGGGATTAAATTATCTTCTCGTTTGCTTACTTGCAGGATCGTCAAACGAATGCGTAAATAAAAGTGTTTAAAGGGTCATACTTGCAGCTTAATTACAGTCTGACGGGGCTCAGCGGTGGCCTGTGGCTTAATTAAAAGCTGAGCACGAGGTCTGACTCTCTGCCACGGAGGATAACGGCTGCTTGGGAGCGCCTCAGGAACGGAGGAATTTCAAACGCATTTCAAGTCTCTGAGGGCTTAGTAGTGCGTTTCGACTTCTATGCGAGGTACGGGATTGCTGGCGGTTTTTAGGTCACCCAACTCAAACACCAACACCAGGTCTCAGATCAGGTATTAAATGGATTCTGGAGCACCGGCTATGAAAGAAAACGGCCTGGGAGCAACTGTACATGCAACAAATTCTTATTAGATCACAAAAGCTTCCACTGATATGACTCTCAGGTATATTGCAAAAAAATAAAAAATAACCCGTCTCCGATCACAGCGTAGTGAACCCTTACCCTGAAACAAAATCACATATGTTAAGAAAAAATATATATATTTGGGTCATATTTATATTTAAATAATTTTAAATACTTTAAATATTTAAATAAAACTATATTTACACTGAATAAAATTAAACACACCAAATTCAAATAAAAGTTAAATATTTAAACATCTAATTATAAATTATTATTATACACACATTATATGTGTGTGCATGCTGTGTATATTTATTATGTATATATAAATACACACATTCATACATATATATATTGAAAATATTTACATGCCTATATATGTATATTCATGTAATTTAGCCTGTATTCTTTATAAATATATAAACCCTATTTTTTCTTCACTATATACATATGTGTGTGTATTTATACACACGTTATGTAATCAAAAATGTTAAGTTGAATTTGATTAATCATGCCCTAATTATTATTTTTTATAAAAATAATTATTTAATATTTACAGAATATTACAATACTTATAATAATATAATTATTGTATCATACTTTTAATACTTTAATAATATAAAAAACATTTAAAAAGTATTTTATACACACAGGTTGATTTTTGTGATTTATAGGGACTTCCCATAGGTGTAATGGTGTTTATACCGTACAGACTGTATGTGGTATTGTCCTACACCTACCCCTTACAGGAAGATACAGGCATTTTTAGATTTTCACAAAAACACCATTTAGTATGTTTTTAAAGCATTTTGAATCAGGGGACACTGAAAATGTCATCATAAAACACCTACATATTGTAATACCTATGCCATGTCATTATACAAATGTGTGTAAACCCATAAAAACACACACACATATGTATATTATATATTCAAAATATTCAACAATAATAACACAATTACTTTAAAAAGACCAAGGTGACTGCACCCTGAAAATGACTGATAATACTTTTTAAAAAGGTCAACGAAAAATCTGCTCAAGTTCAGGAGAAGATCAGACGCAACCATGAAGATTGAACTGCAAAGGACTTGAAAACATGCAGACGGAGAGGCCAAAGCTCTGGGTATGCATTAATCAGCTACAGGTAATTGGTTTGTTCAGATGAAATGAACATGATTGGGTTTTAACTGGGTTTTAATGACGTGTTGTTGTACTCCAGAGCTTTGGCTGCCTGAGCTCCTCACACAGGTGCGCATACGTTTATTGCCTTGTGCTCTGCAGGTGTCTGAAGCTGCTGCTTTTGCCTGTGATCCAACTAAAGAAACTCAGGAGACGGTCTTTCAGAGAGCGGGATGACAAGTCCTCATCATCCATTCTCAGTTCTGTCACCTGAGGGACAGGAGCGCATGGATACACATCCTGTTGATATGAGCTCTCAAACTGACACAATTAGGACCCTTGAGAGCTGATTCAACACTCTGCACACAGGGCTTGTGCCAAGCGGCAGTTCATTTGACAACATGGTTCCAAGTGTGCTTTTGTCTGCTGTGCTCTGTACCTGTGAAGCGATGTATTTCTCCAGCGGACTCTCAACCCTGGGCGAGCTGACCATCGGATTGTTGCTTAGGTGGTCTTGTGGGGGATCCTCATTCAGCAGTTGTTTGCCTTTAAAGTTATGGACTACACACACCACCTGAAAACAAGAAGAAAAGGATAAAGGGATTTTTAAAGGGATAGTACACCTGAAAAAGTTGATAAGCAAACAGTTGCCACTGACTTCAACAGTGTTTATTTCCCATACTGTGGAAGTCAATGGCAACCTGAAACTGTTTTTTTTTTCAAAATATCTTCTGTAATGTTCAACAGGAGAAACAAACTTAGGTTTGGAACAATCTGAGTGAATAGTGACAGAATTGTCATTTTTCGGTACTATCCCTTTAAGGGGAAAATTCGATTTCTGGATTTTCTGAAAGAGCTTGATCCGTTTGATGAATGCTGACAACGTTCAGCATGGTCACTCCTCAGTCCATTAAAAAACAGTATTAAAATCTCAGTAAAGGCGCTTTAGATTACAAACATGCATGAGCATGCATAAGTTGACACAAAAATGTAAGTAATATGAATGTGTAATCTTTGAAATGGCAGGAAGTAATGTATAACACCCATAGAAGAGAAAAGAACATGAATGCAAGTGTGCAGAGAAATCTAAAATAATATTTTATAATATTTGAGTATAAGGATTTGTGCAGCTGTTGATTGTGTACAGCTGCACTGTCAATGGAGCGGATAATATTAAAGTGCACAAACTTAATACAAAGCTAGCACGTAGCGCACAGTCAGGGACAATCGTGTGTCACAGTGGGAAGAGAGAAGAGGGAAATAACAGTAATTTTGGTGGCAGCCATCTGAGAGTCCTCGACCCATAAAAAGGAACACAGCTACTAGCCATAGCAGTTCCAGATCAGATAATCAGATAGAGTGATAGAGATATATATAACAAAAGATAGATATATGCCAGATAAAACAATAGACAGACAGATAGATGCTTGCACAGCTTGCTATAATCCTCCATTCCAAATATGCATTTCTATGTTGCTGAGCATCCGCTTTTTCTGACTTCTGTGCAAAATCTGTTGATGATATTAATAAAAAGCTCCAACACAGCAGTCAAGGGCCAAAGTAGGTCACGTATTCTGTTGGTAGTTTATATTCTGTCATCATATATGCAGCTTGTGTGTCTCCAGCTAAACAGAGCATGTTTGAATCACTAGCCCATCGTAGTCTAAATGAGGCCCATATCTTATAGAGGGCTCCTTACACGACGAGAAAGCTTAGCACAAGCAATTTCAATAATTGGAGCGTGTCAACTAATCACATGATTCTTTGTGCGCTTCCTCCAACAAAACGGCAGCTAAATGTTTTCATAAATCACAATCTAAGTCGCCGGAGAGGATTCTTAATGGCCTCTGAGCAGGGCTAAACATTTGACCCTGTAGACTGGAGGCTCATTTGCTAGCTAGGAAAACAGGGAAAAAAATATGACTACAAGTTTAGGTTTATAGGATAGATGATGGAACTATAGAACAATTGACAGATAGATAGATAGAACATTTTTTCGCTTTTTGCTTTAATTTTTTAGAATTGGATATTTTGACAATGCAATTATCAGTTGCTTTAGCAAGTACCACTAATACTGTGATGATGCAAGTTTAGTCAAAGTTGACATCAGAGAGCAATCTTAGAGCTTTTAAACTCCCAATATTCCACCAATATAAGAACTGCACTTCCACCCTGTTTGTTCAGCACCAACACTGCCTGCTCTCAGACAAATTAATAGCTCAAGTCAATCAAATTATCATTAAAGAGCTCAGCCTGACAGTTCATTACTAGAGAAATTTTTGAGAGACCACTCAGGAATACTTTTCTTTATCTTGACAGCTACTAAAATGAAGTTAGACAGGAGTTATGAAATGTTTTTAAACTATTTAATTCACTCTCTGATCATTAATGAAAGCACAAGGGGGAAATCTCTCAACAAAGAGTCTTGTGTCATGAAATCTTCAGCTGTAATGATACCAAAACTTTGCCACAAGGATATCACAGCTCTCTAAAAAACTCCTTCGTGGCTCTGTAGCTTGTGGGCGTCTTAACCCCCGATGTGGCCTACATCACAGATTTGATGTATTCTTCTGAGACCATTATCTTTTATCCTATACTTTAAAAAAAAACACATTCGATTGCTAAAACATTAATCACAGGCAGTGGAGTCTCTCATTAGCAGTGCTTGCTAAAGCAAACATCACGATTGCTCATAGCTTATTCAGGTCCCTAGCTCCAAGTACTGCAAGACTAGAAAACATCTCGCAACATCTGAGAAGGAACTCGTTCTAAGCATCAAATTTGTGTACACTATTGATTAAAACGTTTGGGATCAGGAATATTTTTTCATCACGAAGGATGCATTGATTTCATAAAAAATGCAGTTAAATATTATATATATATATATATATATATATATAAAATTTAAAAAAAATAATAATAATTTAAAAATATTAATTTAAATTGTAATAAATATGTTTTAGAAATATTTTTATATTTTAATATAGTGTAACTTATTCCTGAATTCTCAGCATTATTACTTAGAAATAATTCTAATATGCTGATTTGCTGCTCAAGAAACATCTCTTTTCATTATTTATTCATTATGAATTCAAATTTTATTGTCACTTTCAATTAATTTTATGTATTGTTACTAAAAAAATAAAGGTATTATGTACTTGCTGA
The DNA here is from genome assembly GCA_034779775.1 of Enteromius afrohamiltoni. Lineage (NCBI taxonomy): Eukaryota > Metazoa > Chordata > Actinopteri > Cypriniformes > Cyprinidae > Enteromius > Enteromius afrohamiltoni. The sequence goes on along the minus strand of JAUYWG010000064.1, from coordinate 13,537,970 downwards.
CCCCAAACTTTTGAATGGTATTTTGATAAGTCTTATAATTTTCTAACATCCAACAAGGAATGTTTTGTCAAATGTTATAGCAGATGCTATAAAGCCTTTCAATGAATTGAAAAGATGTCTAAGCATATTTTTTTTTTCTTTCTTTATTCTACAACTTCAGTCGTTCCATGCAGCAAGCCAAACTAATTACCAGCTAGCATGAAAGAAAATCTTATTCCAGTGTTATTTTATTGCATGTGCCAAGAATCAGTTTTTCCAGAGGTTTCTGCATGCTCAGGACGGTGGAGAGAGCTTGGGATTTGGAACATCACATGCTGAATTTACCACATGCGGGGTTGGATTTCATGGACTTTCTTACATTGCTATGTTTTAATTAAAAAATTAGGCATTTTTGGACTTTGACATAGATTCAACCATCAAGTTGGTTGAATCTATAGGACAAAGTCCAGAACGTCCATAATGTATACCTGCAGTTCAGCAAAGCAAGAACCAACTCTAACACTCGGACACAGCTGTGGTCTCCACAAATGCATTAGCTTCTGCTCTCAGCTCCTGTGCCCTGAGAGGAAGCCTGTATCATGATGTGTCCAGATGTGGGTGGTGGAATGAGGGTGAAATCCATCTTCCTGCATTTGGCAGCTCTGCTACGCAACACAATTGGCTTAAAAGGAATAAGAGGCCTGGAGCAGAAGGTCTGCAATGATGCCATAAGACAAGCTGGGCCTTTAGAATGTCGGTATGTGAACGCTTCTTCTACTTCGCTTCCCACCAGCCAACATGATCTCTTCTTTTTCCTGTTGTCCTTGCTAATTGAGCTATATGTAATTTGCTCTGGACTTTTGCCATTCAACTCCATATTTGACACTACTGTTAGTTTACAAAAAAAAATTGTGTCATTTAATCACCCTCATAGTTTGCTTGTTGCAAAACTACAGTAATACGTATATACATATACACACATATTGTCAGGATCAGCTGGTTGTGCCAGCACAGGCCACTGGATGGCACTCCAGCGCCGAGGACTCCTTTTGTGGGTTTGTCTCTGTTTATCATTCCCGGACTCTTAGAATTAATCGATGTTCTCACCTCTGTTTGTTCAGTTAGGACTTTTACTTTGAAACTGTTGTCACCGCCCACCTTGTTAGTTCCCGGACAACCAGGAGCATAAAAGCCCACATGTATTTGTGATCGTGATGGTTCATTGTTTAGATGTATATCGTCACCTGGTTCTGGTTTTTCCTCTCGTGTTTTGTTTTCTATTGTCTCGCTGTCTGGATTACCCGTTGCTAGTTCTGCACGATTAAACATATTGCAAACGTGATGTCAGCCTTTGCGATTACATTACAGCAAATGTTGCGATTATAATAAATAAATAAATGTATAATATAAAATAATAAAATATATTCAGGTTCTAGAACAACATATGCTCCCATCCAGACATCATCTCTTTCAGGGAAGACCCTGCATTTTTCAACAAGATAATGCCAGANNNNTACAAAAACAACAACAATAATAAATGTGTGTATATTTTATATATATATATATATATATATATACACACACATATATATATACATACACACACACACATACTATTTCTATTTCTAGTATTTTAATTCTATGCATAGTATTCCCAAATTGACCACATTTATGATGCATATATGATGTTTTTTTAAGCTTTAGATCGCCTCAATCCAATTTTTGTGTTGCACAGACAAAAGAAATGCATATATTTCTGGAATGACACGAGCATGCAAATGATGACAGAACAATAATTTCTGGCTAAACCATTACATTTTATATTTTCAAGAAGCTTGAAGGATATATACACATCATGAAAATGATGAAAAACTTACTAGAAAGGTGGCGATGGCCACACCGATGATAAAGCCGGCGATGACATCAGACCAGTGATTACGATACTCTGCCACCCTGTTAATCCCCGTGAGGAAAGCCAAGCACATCAAGCCCAAAGACATGACTGGTTTAGCCAGACGAGTTCCTTTGGCTTTCACTGTAAACGTGATGTACATCTAAAATTACAGAGAAAGAAACAAATAATATTCAAATAATGATTCATGGTTCTATACTCCTACAGTACACCTATACATTTGGTTTATGTGCTTTTTACTAGTTGGATAGACATTTTATGAAAATAACACATGTAAATATCCTCAATCCAACAAAGATGCCATTGTAAATGCATCAGGTTAGACCAAAAATGTAAACCTTCCACATGCCAAAGTAAACTATGTCAACATCCAGACACACAGGAACCCCACAATCATGGACGGAAACGAACACCAATTGCCATATAGGGCAAAAAGAGCACAAACACAAAGCACTTTAACAGCCTACTGTTGTTATGGTTACATCCTCAGGCGAATGTCACTTGTTTGTGAGCATCTATTTGTGACTAGGTGAAAATATGTGCTCTGACCAACTTGCAATCTGTATTTGTTTTTACATTCAAATTGTCATTTGTATAATTGTATAATTGTTTTGTTGATATACAAAGCCACCTGAAGTATTTAAATGTTTCAGTTGCAAAGGAGAATGGATGCAAAACTTACACTCTGGCCCAGTTTACATTAGTGCATTTTCATTTTAAGATGCGTAACTTTTCGTAATCATTTACACTAATTTTTAAGGTCGCTTTAGGTTGTGTAGTATAAGAGCTCGTTGCTGAAACACAGCAGGAACGCCAGTGTAAACGGAGATGGTTTCCGTTCTAAAACACCAATTTTACACCTTTACCTTAAAAATTAAGGTTCTTTATTGGTTTTAAAGGTTCTGTGACTTATCATCTACAGAACCTTTCCACTCCACAAAAGGTGGAAAGCCTCTTTTATGAACGGTTCACTGAAAAGCTCTAGGAAACCAAAAATAGCTTTTTTATGGAATTTTCTGTGGATGCCCTTTTGAAAACATTTATTTTGAAGTATCCATTGACAACTGTCTACCTATGCAGGTTAAGAATACAAAGCTTTTAGGGTGTGAATTCAAGGCGTAGTTTTTTTACTCAAGTTGTTCCAAACGTGTACTAGTTTCTTTCTTCCACTGAACTCAAACAGGTGTTTTGTAGAATGATGGTAAGCAAACAGTCACTGGTATCCATTGACTTCCACAGCATGTTTCCCACAACAAATGGTTACTACCATTCTTCAAAATATAATCTTCTAGTTTAAGGGAAGAAAGAAACACACAGTTTTGGAACAACTTGAGGGTGAGTACATTTTCATTTTTGAAAACTTTCATGGTTTGATGGATAGGCATGTCACTGTGTGTGTGTGTGTGTGTATGAGTGTGTATGTTCTCAGGGAGCTTCATGGGCTGGTGAACAGCCATCCAACACTCACTCAATCAGGTAAGACAGAGTGGCCACAACAGGCCTATCCATCCAGAGACAGATCTGTGTTGTGACTTAGTAATTCACATCATAGCAAGTGAATGAGAAAATGTGGACAAATGTGGAACAGTCCTGCCGACTCATTCTGGAGTATGCCTGTGTGTCAGCGCTGAAGGTCGTAGATAATCAGCCATCACTCCTGAGGAAACGCCACACAAAGACAGTAATTGTTACCTTGTGCGAGTCTGAGACACTACAGCCCTGTTTCAGTCTTTCTCTTACATTCGAAGGTCATTGTCACATTGTGACCTGATTTTATTCTGTCTCCAGGAGGAGTTGGGGGTGAGCGGGCATTTTTGATGTCCTCAAATTTCAATATGTATAACTCTGTGGTTTTGATAAAACCAGACAGATCTGACAAATTAACGCAGACTGAAAAAAAAAAAGAAATGATATTCTATATTATTATACATATACATATATATATATATATTTATATTATTTATATGCATTATAAAAACTACACATCCTTAACAACATTAATAAATATGCACTAATAATGAACAACAGCTTTTATTAATATTTATTTACTAGTGCATTATTAAAATTCCAACTTGTGTTTATCAACATTAGTTAATGCCCTGTGAGAACTAACTCCATCCATCCATATTTTTCACTAACTAACGTTAATAAATACTGTTATAAATTTATTTTTCATTATTTTTGTTAATTAATACATACAACAATACATATTTGTTAACAAGTAATGTTAACAAATGACACCTTATTGTAAAGTGTTACCAAAATTTTGCAAAGAAATTTCTTCTCCTCACCAAAATGTATCACTTTTGATAAATTTAATGCATCCTTGCTGTATTAAAAAAAAAATAATCATACTGACCTTAAACGGTACTTTAATAGCAGTGTACCCCTATTTATCTAAAGAAAACAAACCAAAAAAAACCTATGTCAGACTATAAGAATAAAACCTATATACCTTTTCTCTGTCCTACATTTTGCATGTGCGATTCAGGAGCCTTCAGGCCTTCTGTCAAAAACCATGTAGTCTTTTTAAACGCAACAAAACGTCATCTCATAGGTCAAGGGCAGAGCCTCTGGACTGCCTCAAAGCTGCAGAGAGTAAGCTGTCAAAATATCAATTTTACACACTGTTGCACAGCCCTAAAGTTCTTACCCGAGAGATACCATGTGTCCTTCCTGTCGGGCCGACTGGCCATCAGCTGCGATATGCTTTAATTTACATCATTCCGAAGGCCTAAAAGTATGAGCTGCTGAATACCTGATTTTCTCCACAATATTCATTAATTAGATCAAATGAACGCTGTTCGTTCTCAATATTAACTTCACTCTTAAACATGTAAACAGGGCGACTGAAATATACATCCCATAAATAATGTTTTTGTTCTGTTGAATGTCTATTTCTAAGTTTAGAAATAAAGTGTGCCCCCCTATGAAAAGAAATCCCCCCCCATTGAAGATGTTCTGGCGACGTTCCTGCGCACGGATCCAATGTACTGTTACACATGTCTTTTCAGTCTTTTATTATTCATTACATAACTAATGAGGATTTACGTGAAAAATCACTAATTATGCGCGCATTTGATCGCTACGCGATTTTACAGATTTACACGTGAGGAGTTGGCTTTTACGGAGGAGTGAAACACAGATAGAAAGGGGGCATAAAGTATTTCTATTAACAGCGCAGCCCTAAAATAATATCTTATAGCAAACACTTAGAATATGAAGACATTCACGCTGAGAGCCGCGAGCACCACCCGCTGGTGAAGACGTCTAACAGCAGATGGCTTCTTGGAACGGTAATCTACTGCTTTTCCTGCAGTTCCCGGATGTGTGCTCTGTCGTATTTGAAGCACTAAATTTTAGGAAGCGAATTTGTAAAGTGAAATAAAGTTGCCTGACGAATATTATTGCTGGAATTATTAAACAAATGGAATATTCTGTAAATTAACTGTGTAAGGTGAATATTGATTACTGAATTTTAACAATAAAAATGTTTGTGAAATGTGTTTGAAATATTCACTAAGTAAATATACAACCATGTTAAAATGCAAGCCATGATTTATCGATTTATGGAATTCAACAAGCTTTTTATTTTAAATACTTAAGGCAGGGTTTTTGTTCCATATAAAAGACAGTTTTATTGTATTTGTGACAGCTATCATGTTCATGATTGAGAACATCACATTGTTTTTTTTAAAGACTTTATCAAACAGTCTCAGTATCTCAGGAAATTAATCAAAAGCCACAGTAAAGAAATTCACAAAGTTACAAAAGATATTTCAAATAAATTTAAACTTATTAAATGTATTATTGTATTATTCTTTTTTAATCTGCACGAAATAAATTAAATTCTTTTGAACTTTATATTCATCAAAGATTTACGATAAAATGTATCAATTTCCACAAACATATTAGCAAACACAATTCTTTCAATCATTGGAAAAAAAACAAAAAAGAGCACCCAAATCATAATATTAGTATGATTATATTAAAACAATAAACTGTTCTTTTATATTGTAATATTTAACAATATTGTTGTTTTCAGCAAATATTTGATTTTAAAAAATGCAGTCTTGGCAAACATAAGTTTCTTCTTTCAAATATTTATCTTACTTTTGAACAGTTATGTATTGTTGAACGTGTATATATTTTATCTTAGATACTTTAATCACTACTTTTCAGTACTAAATTAAAAACATTGATCATTCATCTAAATGCATTACATACATTTTTCTAAATTGCATTCTGCATGAATTTAAAACAGCCCGAAGTTGTTAAACACTAATACACATAACTCAAGTATGCATATCTACAATTATAAGAAATAATAAGTATTATTTTGTCAGCATTGGTTTTTTTATTAAAAGGAGGCACATTCACAGTTACATATTCAGTGTGGAGCATTTAGTCTGGATTATCAATGCGTTTAAGACTCTAATTTATCACGATGTTAAAGACAAAAAGTAACTTGCAAAGTAAAACATCTCCATACTTCATGACCTACATACAAAGCATGATTGATCTGCTGATCACCTGGAAAAGCTTGTCCGCTTAAAGACACCTTGCAGAAAGTCAAAATTCTTTAGTACTCTGACACAGCAGAGCATATCCTACAGACACTAATCAGACTGTGTGTGTCTACATTAATAATCACACCTCCCAGGACACCGTAATTCTTTCTGAGTTCTATAGTCATCAGGGTTCGACTCGACTAACAGCTGGTATGAGGTATTCTCTCCCTGTGGAGTGAGATTTCCTTGTGGGCCCGGTGCACATCTGCAGCAGCATCACTGATGAAAAAGAGGGCTAAACCGTGCCAGATGCTCATTACTTGATTTTTGGAATCCGTCCTTCATAGTCTGCTCGCTTGTATGGGACGTCTGGCATCCTAACCGGGTTATTGTGGATAATTAGACCATGAAGTGAAAAATGAAGGGAGGCCATAAAAGTGGTGATTATAATGGAAATGAATAAGTAAACGAGCCGACAGGAAAGCTCATATGTTATCTGATTTTTTGGACTGGTTAGTGCTTGACTCGTAGCCCATTTCTAAAATGATTTGTGAGCTGTAACATTCAGTAAAGATGAAAAATTAAGTTTTCAAGCAAGCACCAAAAAAAATCAGATTTTTTCCCCCATGTCTGACTCAGATCCCTTTGTTAATATATATATATATATATATATATATATAGAAAATATATCTTTACCACAGAATAAAAAAAGCTAATAACACAGTTTTCTCTCACAAAAAGACTGAAAAAGGAATTGCAAGGTATAAACTTGGAATTCTGACTTGTTTTTTTTTTGTGTGTTATTTTGGCAATTCTTAACTCACAGCATTTTTTTTCTCTATTTTTAAGAATCTCACCATTTTTTCCCCCACCCTGCTATAAAAAAATGAAGCCAGGTAATTTCAACTGGATTTTTTGTTTATTGTAACCTGAAATATATTTATATATAAACTCAAACATGTAAACACAGTTTGAAATTGGATTCAAATTTTAAAATCTGAAACGGTTTCAGTCTGAATGGTGAGATCACTCATTAAAGGATTACTTTCAGAGTAATTCATGACATACACAAAGGACAGTAAGGAAAAAAAACATCTAAACAAGCCTCTGTGTCTCCATGAAAACCAACTGAGCCACCAATAAAAAAATAAAAAAATAAAAGCCTGTATGAGAAAGGTTCACTTTAAATTGACATTAAACTTTTCGCACCAATCCAACTCTCATTTCCTTTCTCACCAGCCATATTTCCCACTGAAAGATTGCCGACAGACGGAGCTACCACAGCTTTCGTGGGGAAAAAAAGTTTCTTCTTTTTCCACTGCCCATTACTAGAAAACTAGAGTTCTTTTCACAAACGACTGTGTTCACGCTATAGTGCTTTGTGTCATATCTGTGCTCGATCAGGCTATGAGCAGAATCCAAATGAAGCTCCTATGAATTTGCATCTCCATTTCAAACGCAGCACTGAATTGTGCAGTCTCTTCTCAATGAATTCAGGATAAGCATGCTTCATGATGAGCACTATAAGACGCAGAGATATACATATCAATGATCTGCACAGGCCATTAAAAATTCAAAACAAGTGTTGCTCACTATAAGAGCCGAAATCACCTTCACATGCCTGCTGTATTGAAACATCAGCTCAAAGTCAAAGGCAGATTGACGGTTGTCACTCTATATCACATTCATTAATGGATGTAAGTGTGAAGAGCAGCAGAGGACATGCTTTGAAAATCCTTCTTGAAGAACTTCAAAGCTAATGACTTTCCAAGAACACATAAATGACCTTACAGAGTCCATGCTACACCTTACAAAGTTCTTATAATGCTCATGGCAGTTTAAAACACTTGTGGGTGAAACCTCAAGAAACAACACAAAACACAATGCAGCAGCTGAAGACATCCACCTGCATGTGCATAGCAATGCTTTAAAAAGGGATACATTTAAAGAACAAAGAGGTTTTACCATGGAAACAGTGTAACAGCTAAAGCGCAGCATGTTAATTAATCCATCATGGCTAAAAATATATCATAACTAAAGAAAAAAAATCTTGGTGTTTTAAAAAGGGATACATTTAAAGACAGCTTTTCCAAGAAGTTTTTAACATTCTGACTCCTTCTGCCATGCCAGAGCTTGTAATAGATATGGAAAAATTAATTTACAAATTTATAAATATCATGATTTGGTGATTCTTCTGGTTAGAGTAAGCATTGAACGTCTGAGCAATATCAAGAAATTTTGCTACATTACAGATATCAACCGAGACGATGTCATCACATTCACATACTGAACTGGGATTGGGATACCGCACTGGATACAGAACGAGGAACTATTATGAAATGATGTAACAGATTTAAATTATGTAAATGATGAACAGAGAAAACTCCAAAAATGTATCTATTCCTGCAATTAACTGCTGTTTCTATCGGCAACAAAACACTCTTCACCCAAATTATAATCACACAAGTAGATCATCAATTAGTACAGTCTTGTTTTTGTAAATTCCCTTGCACAATACTATGTTACGACCTCAAAACACTTACATGATTTGTTAATTGCCCCTATTATGGATTTTTGAAAATGAGCTTTCATGCAGTGTGTATGAAAGTGAATGAAAACATCCTACAAAGTTTTAAATAAAGTTACTGTCTCTCTCGCAACAAAAAACCCCCCAAAAAACAGAGCTGACTCAGAATCATTGAAACAAGCCATTTTAAGTTGATGACAAAATGAAACATTAGCATATTGCCCGCCCACTTGGTCTTTTTGAGTTGGTCTGAATGAAAATGCAAGTTCATACTTTGCCACTAGGTTCCACTTTTGGAGTGGTAAAAATCGCTGTAGTTTCCCCGGTAACGCTGTACACAAAGCACAAACACTGCTTTATCAGGCATTACAGGCATGATGAAATAAAAACAAAATCCTCCAATGACTGCAGATTAGCGTCACACAAAGGAGGGGTTTGGAAAAATGAAGCATTAAACGAATTGTTTGGGAGGCGGTGGGCAAGTAAGGAAAAATAAATGCATATTATAAGACACTGAAAGTGTTTTTTGCCCTTGCATGCATATCAACTTGTTGTTGGGGACTCCTAAAACCAAAATAAGAACCTTCATAATTCTAATACATTTTTGATGTTTGCATCACATAACCAATTCCATATGTATGACTTTACTAATGTTGTAAACTTTTTTTAAACACAGGCACATTTTTCCAGTGAGGCTGGGGTGGATTTATGAGATACTCACAGCCATATAGACAGCGGCGTACACGCTGAGCGCCGCCTCTTTGGAAGGGAAGGTTTTGCGGGCTCGTAGGATGTCATCTTCGTTGCCGGTGCAGGCTTCCTGATGGCTGATGTAGCGAAGAGCTTGCTGGCAACCCAGAGCTGTGTAGTTGGGTTTGCACACTGTCAGGAAATGAGGGGCCAGGTTCCCCGTTACCACCTGACCAGCATTCACAAAGATGTCTGTGGTGAAAAGGCCAAACATGTATACACCTATGGAGAAAAAAACCCAGATGATTTTGAATAGCTATAGTCAGAAAAAAACTCAATACGACTATTAAATACTTCTTATATTAGATATTACAATTCCCTGCCTACATTTGGCATTAAAAGTATGTAATCCCTTAAAGAGAATCCATCAAGATGGGGCTTAAAATATGTATTTGACAAACATGACCTGGAAAATTGGTTCAATTATTCAGCGGTTGCGCTCGGCCCGTTTATGTGGGCTCGGTTAGCACAACGCGTACCAGAACCGAAATTTCCTACTTAAGCACATTAATGGGATGGATAAGACTAAGACTAGGTGATCTCCACAGTGGCACACATCTCTCCGCTGAGCTGTGAGGACGCATTAGAGGAGCTAATGTTCTGAGTTGATGAGCTAACCTCATAATTGAACAGAGTCTTTCTCATCGCTGCTCTGTAAACCAAACCATAATACCTCAATTAAAAGTGCATGTCATTTTCAAGCTTCCTTGCTGAAATCAAGTATTAATTTTATTTTATTTAGCATCTTTCTTACCACAAACATTAGACTGGTAGTGTGAATACACGCATGCATGCATATATTTAATTATATTTCATTTATTTTGGACCCAGGAAACACCAGTTGTTCTTTGGATCAAACCGGAGACTGTATTGATTTATATTTTTACCTACAGCAGTCCAACTATGACCTCATCAATAAAAATCTCAACAAAACTATTATTGGCACACCAACTGAAGATCCTGAAGCAAAACGAGAACCACTGAGCTTGAGGAACCCCAAATCATGATGGACACATCACAAATTAGCCTTCTCCCTTCATAATATAGCCTTCTATTCTGAGGAGTTTTACAATGGTAGATATTGGCCGAGGAACAGGAAGTCACCATTGTTTCTTAAAGAGCTCCGTTTTTCTCCTTCACTCCTAAATGTCATGTTCTTTTTGTTTGGAACATCTTTTCAGCTCAACAGAATGACAGGCTTGACAAGGCTATTATTATAGCCATGGAAAGACTTGTATCAACAATAAGTCATTTTCATAACTGTTGGCAGACGTATTCAGACAACATTAACAAAGCCCCGTTTAGCATGTTTCCCTCCGTAAATACAGCCACTCAGAGTAACGAGTTGTTTCATGACACATAGCAAAACAAGTTTGGCAGATGGTTTGGAGGGAAAATATGGTCTTGTTTTACTAACAGACTCAAGATTGCAAGTTGGGGTTGGCATAAAAAGGCCATCTTATAATGTCACCGGCTGGCGTCACATCAATTCTATTTTCTGTCACATTGGCTACATAAAACGTTTGACGCTGACAGTCCCCAAACTGAAGCTGAATATGGCTTATTCGTCCTTCCTCTTCCTCAGTGATCTCAACAACTGTGTGGACACCAAAAAAAAAACATATAGTCATCTGTGAATCTATATAAATTTGTTAAAATGAACTAGCATTAATTTGTATCTACTCAAGTTAATTCCGAAAGATTCAAAAGGAATCATTTGTTAGTGAATCAGACATTCACTAACATTAAAATCAATACAAAAAAAGTTTGTATTGATGGCCGATTACATCATCGCGTAGTGTATGATATGTATGAAAAGCTGTCAGTCAGCTCTGTCCAAAAATACATTGATCAAATGCCTAGACTAATCTGCTGTCGAGTTTAGCCTTTTCAAACACCTGAAAGGAGGGTGCTATAAATGTGAGATGCACACCGCCCCCTAGCAGCAAGAGAGCTGGGAAACTGGATTGTAAACAAGTACAATAATAATTATGAATTATTCCACCCATGTGTTAAACTTTAAGGTGTTTTATGCAAAATGATACCATTTTTATCCATTTAGCCCTAAAATATAGTACTGGGACGGTTTTAAATTTATGTATGCCTAAACTCGCAGATTGGAGACCCCTAGAGGACATATTGCCTTCCTAAAAATACATTTCAATTACTTTAAAATGTAAGTGTTTTAAAATTACTTCATCAGTTAGATAGCAACTAATGATATCAAAGGAAACATTCTGCAGGGATGTGAACCAAATAGTTTTTTAATAACAGACTTCCAAATAAAAGCGTAATTAAAATAAAAATAAATAAAAAAAAAAAAATTAAAAAAATTAAAAATGTAGGGTATTTACTGTTATTCGCGTCTCCTATTTCCATTGTTATCAAAATCACACTTTTGAAATTCGGGTCACCGTGACTCATTTTTCTAGATCTGGTCACATATCCTAACACTATACACATATCATTATGGTTTTGTGACATGGGTAGATCCAAAACAGAATTTAGTTTTTGCTTTAGGCTGGAAAATAATTTTTACAAAACATGACTCATAAATACAATCTTTTATTTCATTTTCATTTGAGACCAGTTAATTATGTTTTTTTTTTTTATCCATTACCTTCCTAATGATACTTCATGCTTGAGTTCAAATCGTTCCAGAACACACCAGGTTTTGTACTTCACTGATATAACTTGAAGGAGGAACAGGAGCTATTTAATGATTCTGGCACAAACGCACTTCTTTGAATTGTTTTCTGTTTTCATTCACAATCATTTTTGATATGAAGAGTTGGCGTTAACCAAGAGTTCTTCTCAGGCAGAGAAATGGGGAAACATTACTGAAAAAGCCTGCCTGAGCTAACTGAGTGTGCACTATGACCCACAGCCATTTTCTAAATTTAATCTCTCCCGAAGAACATCGCAGCGTGAGTCATTATGCAAATAACACAAGCCAGTGACTCTAGGTCACGAAGCAACTGGTCTCATTTGATGCTTTTCAGCTGAGAAGCGTCATCAAACCTCAGACGAAACAGGAACATCTTCAAAACATTTTAATTTCAAGCAGCCATCACCATCTGGAAACACACGACATCTTCTAGATGCATGAAAATACAGTTCTATTGTGAAATATTTGAATCCTTTAAAATAACCGCTTTCTATGTTAATATATTTTAAAATGCAATTTATGAATTTTCATCCTATCTTCACATTATTGCTCAGAAATCATTCTAATATGTTGATTAGCTGCTCAGGAAACATTTTTATTATAATTGAAAATTGTGTGGCTTAATATTTTTGTGGAAAAACGCATATGGAAGATAGTTTTTTTTTCACTTTGGATCAATTTAATGTGTTTAATTACTCAAAAGTTTACATTAGTCCTAAACGTTTTATTATTTAATTGTTTTATCATTTACTCAGACTAATGTTTTACACCTCTTTCCTAAGTTATTAATAAAAACCATTTGGTGTCACTGATTTGGGATTTGATTTAGGATAATTACTTTTCTTCACTTCTGGGTTTTTTTTTTGTTGTTGTTTTTTTTTTGTCCACAGAAGTCAAACAGGTTTGGCATGACATGAGATTGACATGAATGTAACTGATCAAACACACTTGATCAATACCTTTAGAAAAGGTATTGACAATGCTTTCAAAGTGTCAAGTGCTGTAAAAAAAGAAAAAAAAAAAAAGAAAAAGGAAAAGAAAAAAAAAAAGAGAAAGATCTCAGTTAGATCCGATTTCCTCTAGGCCACATTGACTGATGCTGAACAGTGACAGATGCTGTCAGTAAAGTAAAGGTGATCTTCTCAGTGCCCTGTAGGAGGCTTAGGAACAGTTCTGCTTATCTGATTTGTCTTAAAGACCGCTAATGCCATCAGATGTCCAACAATCCTGCAGCTTGGATGACGAGGCGCAGCAAACTGTGAAACTATGACGAAAGTACTGTACGTTCTGCCGGAAAATGAAAGCATCTGTGGGTGAACAGGAACCATTTAATGCAGAAATTAATAGGAGATGGAAGTAGATTTTCTCTGAGGATCAGGCTAATAATCCATGACGTTGCTGCTTCTTTATCTCATAAAAACACTAAAGCATTAGAGGGAGAAACTGATTGAAAAGGGGAAAAAATTTAACTGTGAGAACGAAAGAGTAAGGACGAGAGACAGACAGACAGCTCAGATTAAGTCTGGTCTTAATTTGTTAAACTGTATTAAGTGTACGTGACGTGGCTGGAGAGGCTTTTCCATCACCATGTTGTACAGAATGTGAGGTTACACAGCAAAAAACACATGTAGATCATACAGAAAAACAGGATGCATTCCCAGTACTGAAGCACCTGATCAATTGTTTTCCAAAACATTGCACTCGAAATTAAGGTATTTATTTAGCTGAAAACAAAAACAAACAAAACAAATATTATAGCCAACTGCAATCCAAAACTATTAAGTCTGGGAAAAAAATGATATTTTGCAAGTTCACGTTTTACAGTCCCTTCATCTTATTTCAATCATTCAGATTGAAGCCAATTGAGTACATCTTAGTCAACGTTTTTCATTATTATTATGAATAAATTAAATTTCAGTGGCTTCAAAAAACTAGAAAAGAAATATAGAGTTCTTTTAAGGTACTGTTTTATCCTATCATTTTGTAGTTATTTATTCGTTTTTAAAATCTCTCCATTTGCGTTGAACAGAAGAAAGTCATCAGTAAATGAGGGCAACTTCTATTTAGGTGAATATTCCCTAATATAAAATAAAGAGTTTCAGACACCTTCCTTCACTGGTTATAAGCGAAAATTCAAGGGTTTTTGACACTAGTGCACTTACCATGGCTTGGTGCAACCTCTCTTTCTTTTGAGTAGAACAAAACGCTTCCAAGTAATTCTCACAGTTTAACTGTAAATTGAATGCCAGGGCTGAAAGCACAAGGTTCCATAAAAGGATCCATAAAATGAAGTGGAAAAGCCATGACATACCGAGGAAACGGAAAGTCCTCCGCACTAATGGGTTGAGGTAACAGCAGTCCCCGGTCACAATGGTTTTCTCTCGACTGTCAAGGTCTTTCGATGTGTATTGTATCAAGAACAACACAGTTTCTGTCACGGTGATCTGAAACAGAGCGGAACATCAGAAAAGGTCAAACATCTCAATTACAATTTACCAATACATTTTTAGATTCTCTGAAGAAAATGTGAGCGGTGCTTATTAGTGCAATAGCATATTACTATATGGTATCTTAACACTTCAAGTACAACACCCCAAAGTCAAAACATTTTTGATTTTATCTGGTATATAACCCAGTATAAAACCCAAGAAGATATGAAAAGCTGTGTGAAGTGTGAAAAGCTCCAATTTTCAGTTGCCAATTTAAAAAAAGTTTTCAAATGACAAGCAAGATATTGATTAGTCCCCGGCTGCATTGTTAAAGCCTGCCAGTCTTGCCTCTGCAAATGACTATCATAATAAATGTGTTGTGTTTTATTGTGCTGATGCTCATTATGAGAATGGCCGCTATTTCTGTCCCATAAATCCAAATTAGAGTTCGTTCTGCCCTTATTTGCATCCATTAGTAGATGAAGTGTTGAAATATTGTTGCTTGCTTTGACTACAGGCCTCTACTCTATATTTGGTCAGTTAGACTGATATCATTGATTCAATTTATGCTTCATTGCCAACTTGACCCTCATTGCTTCAAATATTTAAAACAATTCTGAAATATATTTATGTAAAACTATAAAAACACTTACATTTATTAAAATCATGTTCATATTTAACATCTATTTATTAAAATTCTGTTAACTTTCTCGTTGTGGTCTCACACAAAAAAAAAGTGCTTGGCCTGTGAAACGACTTTTTTACTCTGCTGATGTCATCAAGCCCTCTAATTTTAACCCCTCCCCTTCATAATCAGTTCAATTCTCAATGGTTGTTTAATACTCTGCCACATTCAGAATAACATCACATATAGTAATAGATACTTCATCTAAGACGGAATCATCACTTAATTACATCAAGTAAATCGGGCAAATTAAAATAATTAAAAATGGATTTTAGATTCCATAGATGTTAAAGTAAGCTCTATCTGCAATAAAACTAATGAGACATTTCTATCTCTTCGTCAGTTCATGATTCCAGAGATCCTGGTTTGACTGAGGTAACGAGACCAGGATACGAACACACATGAGCTTGAGGCTCTTCCTGATCTGTCAGAGTGATTTAAGAGCTTGTCCAGCTCCTCAAGGGTTTGCTGTTGGGGCTTATAGATGCAAGCAGGATCTTCTACTTCCAAAAGCCGAGTGACTTAATCTCACATTCTCAAACTGCATAAACCTCCACATAAAAAAATCTGGGTAGAGAAGCGTAAGAGTTTGGTCGCCCCTTTGCCCCCCTCCTTACTTCAAAACAGTAGCACAAGCGCTCAAGGCTTTACACACACACACACATACTGCAGAAACTAGGTTATGAGCATCCTGCAGAAGAGAAAACGATCAGAAAAGACAGGAAAAATAGAAGAAAAAACATTGCCAGTTAAGAAACACATGACTGCTTCTGTTTGATCTCTACATCCATCAGAAAATAGATTTAAACCAGGGCTGTCAATCAAATTACTTACACAAGGTGTTGATTAATCAGATTAATCACATATTACATCATATCCTATTTGTTGAAAAAGTAATTTAAGATTTACCATGATATATACGGAAAATACACATATATACATATATATTAAATGCAACAACCTCACAGAAGGGGAAAACAACAACAACAACAACAAAAAAAACTTCTTGATTGTATACATTAAGAATTTATTGGGTTGTGAAATACTGTTTTTATATGACAGGTACTAAGAGGGCTGAAACATAAGAGAGCTTGGTGATGTCTGCTAAAAAAGCAATGCAATTTATTTGATAAATTAATAGATTCGATGATGATATATCAGATAGATTTTTTTCTTACAATGAATAATGAGATGAGTTAATGCATGCCAATTTTAGCCCCGCCCCAAACTTACATCACTGGTTAAGCTTGCTGTAAGGATTCTTTCATAGCAGTTACTATTAGCAAACTAAAATAGTATGACTGCCAGAATAGCAACAGGAGGTCTAAAAGTAGGTTAACTAAATAGCTTTAAACAGAGTGTTCGTACTGTCAGTGGTTAAGCACTAGATTCAGTTTTAAATAGCCTGTCACAAGGTTTTTTTTCAACTGGTTAAAACCTGTTAACATTCTGAAACGGGTTCCTTCACACCAAAGATGGTTTTAAGCACTAACGAGCACAAAGAACTAATCTGCATCAGAATAATGAGGGTAAACCTTCAGGATTAAGCTCAGAGCATGAGGTTACAGCCCTCCACTTGAGCAGGAACACCTCAACATTACACTGTATGTATTACACCTGCCTGTAGATCTCAAGAGGAGGAAGAAATCATGTGTAGGCCGAAGCTAATGCCCAACACTGGGCCAGTATACTCAACCATTTCCAACCTAATGGGCTAAAACTCCATAAACACACAGCAATTCAAGCATGAAGTCCTGATCACTCAGCCAGACATGAACATCTGTTGGTTTCTCGCTGGTTTGGAAGGCCCAGATGATCGCTGTTGACAATGGAGTGATATTTGTTTGGACTGTGTTAATGAACAGCTATTTCATTTTCCTCGTGGCCCATTTTCTGTTGACAGTTGAGTCTTTAGTCTGTTTCGTAAAGCTGAGAGAAATGTAGAGGTCTTTTATTTAAACGTACTGAATAAGGAGAATAAAAAAATGTCAAACATCCTTGATGTAACATTTTTTTTAAAAAAGATAGATTTTTAAATCATTTTTATACAGAAGCCACTGAATTCAAAGTCATTAGTGGGATGTGAGAAGACAACTGACAGACGATTATGAATATATCAAGACCACTGAGACTTAAACATGAGCAATTTAAACACAACAAAATCTCAGTAATGGTGTCCTGTAAGTGTTGAATAATCTCAGAAAACCAATGAATACAAATGATTTCTTGTAACTTCATCCTAGAAAATGGAAAATAATTACCAATACCAACCAGTATAATTGAAGTTCATTTTTATCACATAAGAAACAAAATCATGCTTTTCTAAAACACAATTATGAGACAAAAAGTCATAAGACAGAACACTTTTAACTTAAATTTAAAAACAAGTTGTCAAACCAAACTGATAAAATTAAGTCCTAATTATGAGATAAATAGCTAACATTCCAACATGTCATAATTCTATCATTATGACATGGTATCTCATAATTATGGTTTAACAAATCTTTTTTCTTAGATGGTGGAAACGGAAGCTTCCATACCTCCTAGGTCTTGAAAAATGTTTCAAACTAACTTTGAAATGGTGTGGTAAGGAGGGGTTTTCAAGAAGCAAAACAATCTTGTTTTCCTTACATTAGAATGTATCCTGTTTAATTTTTCATTTTAAAACCAATTTCGGTACCAAAGCAAAACGCAAAAACACTTTTATATAAGAGGACTTTTATTTAATCAAAGAGCACAAACTATATTTCATAGCCTAGAACTGCTTTTCTGATGGACCGATTTTAAAGATACAAACATTTACCACACATTTGTTCTCTAACACACATATTACTACACAGGTCATTTTAAAGCCTCTAGTGTGTAAAAATAGTACACTATTATGTCCTGTTTTAAACCCTGTAGGATCATTAAATAGTTATTCTGATAATGTGCATTAACTTTATGTATTTTCTAAAAATAAGTGGGAATTTCAAGTTGAATTTAGTGCCAGAG
>JAUYWG010000064.1:13503430-13518821 GCA_034779775.1 Enteromius afrohamiltoni | reverse complement strand
GTCAGTGTGTATACACTGTAGTGCTGGTAAGGATTGCATACAACCTCATGTCTTAAATGGGCGAACTAACCCTTTAAGTGCTTTACTAATTGATACCCACTTTGAAAGAACTGCCAGAAAAAATACATTCAAGAAGTGGGAATGAACACAGTAAGTGTGATTTTCTTTAAATTGTGAAGTCATTTACTGCATTTTGACGATCTACGATTACATAAACGGCAGGTTAAATTTTTAGACTTTAGTATAAACAGTCCACAACTGCTAAATGGAAACAGTTACACAAGTTTTTGAAAGTATAATGGCAGATTTGCCATTAAATTGTGTTTTCGATAATGGATACGGTTGTTAAAATGTCCCTGATGGCAGGCACAACTCAATTGTGAACTCTACTTTGATACAAGTGTACACCGAGATATAAAAGAAGTAGTTGGAAAGCCTCAAAATCTGTAACAAGTCGATATGAAAGAAGATGATGATCTATCACATCTGACTGCATGTCAGAAGCAGACGGCTGTCATCTGTATCTGTGGTTTAAAAAAGTGTGTAAGCATAGCAGAAAAAAACACTAATTCACCGGCTTCAAAGACAGAGAGAGACACAAATCAGTATACACTTCACTCAAAGAAATAAAGGTTCTTCAGGGCTTTTTAACAATTCAAGAATTTTCATTGATGATTTTACCTCGCATCATAATTTACATTTATTTAATCTTCTTAACAAATCATTAATGTACCATAATTTCAAAGAAAATATTGAATACTGAAATGCACTGAACATTTCTATGACAGTACTGTACATATTAAATACACACACATACAGTAGTCAAGAAAAGAGAGAAAGAAGAAAAAAAAGAAAACCAGTAAAAAGTTATTTGTGAATGAATTGAAAAAAAAATGCGTCTCGGTCAAATTTCACCCCATGATCAAAAGAAAATAAAGGAGAAAAATTATACGAGGCATATTTTGGGACTATCAATATATAATCCCTTAATAAATCATTAATGTGCACGAAATATAATATTTAAATCATAAAGTATTTATCATAGAAGTATTTGCAACGCATTTGAGTTTACACTGATTTAAAAGAAAAACGTGTTCAGACATAATTTGTTTTACAGTATGACAGTAGCAGTACATTTTCAAAGCAAAAAAGGTAATACCGGGATTTTCCTTATTTACAAATAATTTCTTATGAATAAAACATTTCTATGAGACTCACCTTAAATGACATCAAGCTGTAAAACTCTAATTGGAAGCTTTATTTCTACACGAGAGTCAGAGAAATATGTGCATGCTTTTATTAGTGTATTAGTTATAGTCATTAGTTGTGTATGGTAATTGCTTTTTTGTCCTATGTGACTTCAGCGTGTCTTTATAACAGGGACAGTCCCCCTGGAGCAATCTGGGTTAAATGTCTTGCTCAAGGGCACATGATGATAGGGGACATCTTAATGAGTGTGCATGAGAATGTATTTGCCATTCAATATAAGGTGTTTATATACAAGTGCGAGTTATAATGACTGATGGCACCCATTCACTGCGGAGGACCCATTGGTGAGAAAGTGATGCAATGCTACATTCCTCTAAATCTGTTCTGATGAACAAAGAAACTGGAGGGGGGGAATACGTTGATTGATTGAATGATTAATTTTTGGGTGAAGTATATCTTTGATTTTGCCACAACTATTGGCCCGGCCTTATACTATCAAGTAAATCTGTACAAGTCATCATGAAAAGTCATTAAATGTGTGGGTAAAATGATTATACTCAAAGTTTGCTCATTATAATCTCTAATGAAGAATGGGCTTTGTTGTGGTTTAGCACATTTGACAGTGATCATCAAATTCCCTTCATTATCAGAAGATTTATCAGTATTAAATAGGATTTTACGTTGTAATCTGCTCTAAATGAAGATGTGACAGGAATACTAGTCTGCCTTATCCAAACGTCTGTCTGTCTACATGTGGTATCGCACAATCGCATCCAAATCCGGCAGCCAACTTATTATGTTGAGGAATTTCTTTAATCATTCGCTTTTGCCAGACTTTTCCCCTATAATCCGCACCTCAACGCATCAATGTCATTTTTGTCAATATCAGCTCAAATTGTGCAATATCTCCGTCTGAAGCTCATATCTTTACCTCAAGCCTTTCAGACTACAAATCACAGCGTGATGGTTTTAGTATGAGTCTGCCGCGGAGTTTATGAGCAGTACTTTGTGGAGATAGAGTTCATCTCTCTTTACGACAGCTTTGGCTGGGGTCACAGTGTTGCGACGTGGCAGCCAGATTGTTATTTTTTTCTGTCTAGAAAAACACGAGCCAATATCTGTCTGTGCTACTCAAAAAGGTGATGGGGGGAAAAAACATTTACAACCTAGCTGCCATGTACCAACACTCAAACTGACAGCACTGTAAATGAAAAATGCATCTATTTTGAGTCTGGAAACAGTCTAGGAGGGAATCACTGAAAATAAGTGTTCCATATTTAACTTTCTTTCCTCCACTTATCTGTTTTGCATTCAATCTATGAAGCCATACCAGTCTAGCTTAACATAACAAACAAGGCAAGGTTAAAAAAAAAAAAAAGCTCACAAGTGTTTAATTTAAGAAAAATATTTACCAAGGTTCAACAGTAAAAATGCAACTCTTAAAAATAAATGTGCTTCACGATGTCATAGAAGAATGGTTCCATAAAGAACCTTTAACATCTGAAGAACATTTCGGTTTCAAAAAAGATGGTTTTTAATGGTTAAAGAAGGTTCTTTAGATTATAAAAAGGTAAAAAAGAGATGGTTCTTTAAAGAACCCGATTGAATGCTACTTTGTGGAACCAAATGGTTCTTCTGTGGCATCGATGTGAAGAACCTTTTAAGCACCTTTTTTTTTTTTTTTTTTGTTTAGTGCATACAAAGAAAAAGGAGCTAAAACTATTATTACAAATAAAAATACTATATGAAATAAAAAAATGTAACTTTTATTATACTTAAAAAAAAAGAATGAGACAACCATTGAATGAATTCCTACCCCTGTCTTAATCACACCTGATTAATAAAATCTGTTTTTTTTTTGTTTTTTTTAATTTAAGTCATACTTTTATGGATAAGTAATATTTATGGCAGGTGTAACCAATGTTACATTTAGACCCTGGCTCAAGGATAGCATGCTTGCTATTAAATATCTCCAACCAATTTCCTGAATGCCAAAGAAAATTATACTTTGCCCACTGATGATAATCAGCCCAAGTAAATAAAAAATAAATCAACCAATAAATGCAAATTTGCATGACATGCCCTTGTATATTTACCAGAAGCAAACCAATAAAAAAATCTAAATCAAAATGATAGAGTGCAATCAAATGCAATCCTAACCTAAATAATGAAACCAAAAGAGAACTCAGAGAAGTTCACGTTTTATCTGCTGCCATTCATCTGTTAAACACATTAACTGGATACAGAAGCACGCTGAGCTGACAGAGCAGCAAAGGTCCAGCGTGGTGGCACTTCAGATTGAGTCACTGTCACTGATGAGATAATGTGGGCTTGTGAACATCAAATTACAGACAGTGAGATGTCTATACTCACACTTTGCTGTTTTCCCTCATAAAAAAAAAGAAATAGCAGTTTTCAATGAACAAGTGTTATTCAACAACGACACGGTTGTCAGTGAATAGTCAAGCTAATGAAGGCATTCAGTAGTGGGGCAGTGCCTGGTGTGCTCTAACATCAAAGGCATCGTCTTCAGCTAAATATGAAGAGAGAGGGGGTGTTATGATATGCAGGTTTAATTTATGCATGCATAGATAATGAATAAATCTCATTATGCTGATTTACCAAGATGGAACATGTGCAGTAAACATATTTGGATCTGCTTAATTATACAGCCCCGCATGCATGAAAATGAGCATTCTATGCAAAGGTTTAAAAAATAACCTTAAAATTATAAATAAACATACTAAATCAGAAGAGTTGGAATGTATCTGAATGTGAAAGAGACGATGAACAGCAGTGTCGACTAAAGGCAGTTATGACTCACACACAAGTCTCATCTTAAAGACTCGTGGTGTGCATTATTTCTATATCTCAGACAGAATTGCCAGCATCACACAGCACTGTTGCACATATTCCAATTTTTTTTTTTTACATTTATTTATTTTTTATTTTTTTATAAACCTCTCTCTTACGCATCTGTAGCTTGGATTACTTTCATGCAATCACTTCCACACTGCTCAATCAATGATAAATAGCACATGTTTAAGTGTTCTTATGCATTTCTCTAAATATCAAATCGGAAATCATGCACAATCACTTATCCAATCAAAATCTAAAACTAATTTTGTAATAATTATTATGGAACCACTTATCCCATGGCATTTGGCAAAAAAACATAACATCAAACCACTAACAGTCTCAGTCTCTTCATACTTTCATGAAATCATTTCTGTAATCAATTAAAATCAAGTTTTGCATCTCAAGTTTGCTTTGCTTCCATGCAATCATTCATTTGATAATCCATAAATGCAAAACCTACTAATTATTAAAATTATTATAAAGTATTAAAGACAATCAATATCAAGTGATTGCAGTCAATTTCAGGTCTGAGAGTCTCTGATGCTATTATTAATTTGTGATGCATAATTTTAAACCAACATATCTCTTAAAAAATAAATCTTAAAGATAAATCAAGTTTTGCATCTCAAGTTTGGTTTGCTTGCATGCAATCACTCATCTAATAATGTTAATAATGAAAATCAATATCAAAATTTCAAATCAGTATTAATATGAAAGACAACTAATATCAAGTGATCACATCAATCTAACAGCCTTACATGTAATTATTAACTTATGAATTAATTAAAAATAATGTATAACTGAAAACCAATGTAAAATTACATACAAATCATAAACTCAGTAAGCTATATAGTAACCTATAAATCAGTTCCAAGTCTGATGTGCTTTCAGTCAATTATCAACTCAGCAACACTTAACAAGTAAATATAAAATCAGATCATGAGATCAATTATCAATCTGAGCTGCCTTGATGCAATCATTATTTTTAATCAATAACTGTGAATGTATTTCAACTAATCACTTGTCAATCAATAACACTTCTACCAATAATCATTTATAAACCTCAAGTTTAATTTGCTTACAATAATCCTGTTTTATCGAGAATGATATATATATAAACTAATATCTTGCAATGCATCAACTTCAAGCACGATCTGCTTTTATTCAATAATTCATTCATTGATCGATAAATGAACTTTTCTATGATAATCAGTATAATCTGGTCAATAGCACCTAATAATCAATGAAGTGACTGGCACAGGCACCGTCTTGAGTGACTCACCAGCAGCGTGGGGACTCCGGTGACCACTGCGTACAGCACGGCAGGAGGGATGGCGCTCGTGTCCTCGGGTCCTAGGTAGGGTTTCGTGTACGCGGTCTCGTAGCAGAAGAAGCCCTGCACGTGCACGTTGAACGTGTCCGTGTACTCGAAGTAATATGCCAGCATGACAGTCCCCGCCATGATCACCAGCTGGAAATAAAGCATGGTCGTCAGAGAGTGGGGCAGGAACATTTACCAACAATCCAGTGGAGAACCTCCAAACATCTGAGCTGTCGTTATAGTTCCCGCATCTCGCCGGTGTCTGAGGTTTCGAGCGCACGCGAGGTTGGCACGCGAAGACGCACGCGCTCGCATGGCACAGCGCTCGAGCCGGAATGAGAGAGCGCGAGAGAGGAGAGAGCGATGAAGTGCCACCGCGCGCTCCTCACTACAGCCAGCTGATGATGAAGAGACACGTCAGGCGCCGTGCCCGCGCCCCCCCACCACCACCACCATCACCATCACCATCATCATCCGCTCAGAGGTTTTAAAGAGAGGCGCTATTCCGTCAGTCGCCAAATGTCACCTCGGCTCTATCAGCCCTGACTAACAGCAACAAAACTGTTAAATATACTAACTCACAGACAATACAATGAGAGAAGAAATGAAGTGATGATTTAAAGTTAATAAAACTTTGACCAGTTATAATAACGCACGGGCTACTAACACAAAACACCATCAGGGTTAAAATATTACAAATAAAATGTTAACAAGTGACGTTTTGCAAAAAAGTAGTTTCGGGAGGAGTGTGTACGAAATCAGCAGCGGCTGGCCCCGCATTATCTAATCATTCTCCTCATCTCACCAGCCAATCAGATCCATCCTTCCCACTATAAAAATAAACCTATTTCCTTCCCTTCCGCATCTCGTCTTTCGTGCATCCCTCTTCCGCCCGTTCTCGCAAAATAAAAATGTATATATTCACAGACAGACGTACACACATCTATTATCTTTATTCATAATTCATAGCAAAAATATAGGTATGATTACAAAATAACATTGAATTTTAGATGCTACTGTTCACTATTTTAATAGATTAAAAGCACCAGAAAAACATTAATGTAATTAGTAACCAATAGCATCTATTGAGTCAATTTATAATCATACATATATATTTTTGCTATGAATAAAGGCATTATTATCAGTACCAATACTGGTACCTCTGTGGATAAAAACTTTAAACATGTTACAGTAAAATGTGACATCACTTTAAACATTTTAGACAGAAACCTTTTACACATTTTAATTACCAACTTTAAATTTAGACCCCCAAAAAATACTGTTTGCAAAGTGTTTTCTCCCAAAAGTAGGTTACATTGTTTTATTGTTGAATAACAGCATAAAAAATAACATATTAAAACCAAAGCCCAACACTGATCAGCTCCAGCACTGTTTAATTAAGCCGTCTTTGACTTTATCTCAAACGCTTCAACACTTTCAGCTTTTTTCAGATGTCAAATTTCTTTAATAACAAACCTCATCTATTAACAGCTGTGAAAAAGTCATACGGGGATTAATTTCTCCCTTCGCCAAAAACAATATTAAAACTCGAGTGAGACATTGTGAGGAATCATCTGCCCTGCTGGAGCCCCTCAGATGTCCCCATTAACCTCGCAGAGAATCAATTACAGCGCTAGCATATGTGACAGGGTGACGTGATAGAGTCGTACATCTGTTAAGAACTCTAGGAAAACTAATCATGATAATTGGGCAGCTGTTATTAACATTACTGTGTCAGTCAGAATGTGTTTCCAAAGAGAACAAACACAGAAATTGGGCTGATAAATGAAGTTGTGGTTTCCATGATGGGAGAGGAGAGATTGTCCCTAATCTTAGCATCATTAAGTTGGCTTGAGAAAGACAACTTACTGATATCGGACTTAAACTTATTATTCTTTTGAGACAAAAAAAACGCTACTCGTAGAGCTTTAACTCTACAAACTCCAAACTCCCACATCTCCGAACTCCTAGGCCTAGATCTTCAGACTGATCTGACTCGAGTTGCGATATCTTTTCTAACTGATCCAACTTACGATTTTTGTAAAAATTGCGATTAAAACTGACTCAGATGAGCCAAGATTGTGCCAACTGTCAAAATTAAAATCTAAACACACTGCAGTCATGCTAACAACATGCTAATCCTACTAGAAACATGCTAGTAACTTGCTAATCATGCTAGAAAATGCTAGCAACTTGCTAATCACGTTAGAAATATGCCAACTTAACTTTTTTATCTACTTACTAATGATACTGTGTTTCATTAGTCTCGTGTAGCCAGACCTTCAGACTGATTGCTGAAGGTCTGGAATTCATAGCCGCTTTCTTTGGTCAAGGCCCGCCCACAGTTTTTTTCGTTTAGCGTCTCGTTTCGTGGCGTGGAAATTAGGGTTGGGTCGATAGACAATGCGCTGATGGACGATGGCGTGCTTGATCTGTCATCTGTGTGCAAGTCAAACACTTGTGCACGATCACTCCTGCGCTCAATCCTCTATAACCTGCTCGCACGAACACTGTTTTGTAAATCGTGGGGTGGGGCTTGGTGTTTTTGTTACAACTAAACCCCCCGTTTGACGTCTGAGGCTGAGACTAGTAACTTGCTAATATTGCTAGCAAACATGCTAGTTACTTGCTAATAATGATAGAAACATGTTAGTAACTTTCTAATAAAGTTAGAAACATGCTAGCAAAATGCTAGTAATTTGCTAATAATGATAGAAACATGCTAGTAGCTCATCATGCTAGAAACATGCAAGTAACTTGGTATTCATGCTAGAAACATGCTATCAACATGCTAGTACCTGGCTAATAATGTTAGCAACATGCTAGTAACTGGCTAATCATGCTAACAACATACTAGCAACATGTTATTATTTTGCTAATCATGCTAGCAACATGCTAGTAACTTGCTAATCATGCCAGAAACATGCTAGCAACGTGCTAATCATGCTAGAAAATGCTAGCAACTTGCTAATCACGTTAGAAACATGCCAACTTAAAGTTTGACTCTACAAACTTTTTTTATCTACTTACTAATGATACTGTGTTTTATTATTTCGGTAATTTAGTACAATCATTATATAGTGTGTGATATTGGCTTCTGAAGGCTATTTCTTTGAGTTCAGGGAAATGATTGATGATCTTGGGGATCTTGTTACTAACTAGGAGCGTGTTCTGAACATGATATATCACTGAACATGAAAAGCTTATTCTTGATTTTTACAGTTCCGAAACACCCTTAGAGACCAGCTGGCCTAGATTGAGTTACTAAACCCACAGACCAATAAATCAAGAGTCCTAATAAAGATGTGTTAGAGTGCATCACTTCAGACCATCACAAAAAGAAAACAATATTACAAAGTAATGTAACAAAACACACATTAAAGGGCTAAACGTTATTCGTAAAGCACTTAAAATCATTGCACATTTAATCACCGCTTCTATAAACAGCACCTAAAGTATTAAAAGACTAATGACAGAGAGCAACTTCAAAGCAACTTGCAAACTTTATCTTTCCCGCCACGCTTCATGAGAAATTCATGGCCTGTCTTCCATGTTCTTGAGAAGATCTGAAGGGTTTCTCTTTGCTTTTTTTCAGAAATATTGAAATAAATGCCACTATTAGAGGAGCAATACAATACAATATATATGCAATGATTTCAAAATGTTTAACCATCACTTTGTGCTTTATTTTCAAAGTGCAGAATACAAATAATAAGTCTGTGAACTACGCTGCTAATCTATTGTATGTTTCAAAGTGCCCTTATACGAGTTATGAAAGCTTCATATTTTGGTTTTGGGATTTCTAAACAAGAGTTTGCCAATAATACATTATAAAGATAGGAAATCGAATGTAGCCTTTAATTTAATAGGACATGTGTTATGATAACAGGTTATTTTATATCTGTTGCATAGGTTAGGAACAACATTAGGATGAGAAAACGATGACAGAACTTGCATTTCTGTGTGAACTACCCTTTTCATGTCTCCTGGAATCTGCTAAAATGACAGCATATGCACTACACCTCCATAAACTGATATTTTTCAGCATTTTATGGAATTAGACTTTGCCAAGTCAAGCATTCTGTTCAGATATTTATTCGTTTGCCATGTTTGTTAACTCTGAACAAAACCTAAGCAAACAAATAATTAGGCAGTGTTGTTCGGTTTGGCAGATTGTGATCAGAGCTTCCACCTCCAAACATTAATTTAATCTACAGTTCATAGATTCATATGGATGTTCTGGGAAAAGCAATGGCACATAAGCCAGTTCTATCTAGACTTCAATTAATTAGATCATTTCAAGAATTGCATATTTGTGTCACTGCTAGACAATTACATAAAGAATAAAGTAGAGCAAGCTGCTTGTTACTGCAAAACACAGGAGTTTATTTCAAAATAATGATAAGACATTTGTCATGTAATAGCGTCCCTAATAAAATTCTACACTCTTGAAAATCATAAAAAGAGATGTTCAACTTTGGAAACGACCAGTTCTGGAAGCTCCAAAGTTCTGATCTAAATCAAACGATTCAAGATATGCAAAGTTCCATTCTAAATCAAAAGATTCACAAACCCGCTCCGAAGTCCCGTAGTAAATCAAATGATTCACAATACACATTTCAAAGTCCCAATCTGAATCAAAAGATTCACAACCATTCATCTGAACTGAGCACATAGGTTTGAAACACTTCAGCAACCTTATATGTTCTTA
Source organism: Enteromius afrohamiltoni (assembly GCA_034779775.1). Lineage (NCBI taxonomy): Eukaryota > Metazoa > Chordata > Actinopteri > Cypriniformes > Cyprinidae > Enteromius > Enteromius afrohamiltoni. The sequence goes on along the minus strand of JAUYWG010000064.1, from coordinate 13,508,721 downwards.
CTTCACAATCTATTAAATGTGCTCTTGAAAGTGTGTGGATTTCTAGCGCATTTATTCTCAGGAAGCATCAGTAGCATGACCTATTTCACATGCGGCTGGTATTAAAACAATTGTGGTTACATACTCATAAATTTAATTGTTCAATTAAAATGGTTGCCATAGGTTACTATTAAGTGGTTGCTGGATATTGGTAGAGACATGTCCCCAACATCCCCTCTCTAATTCAAATACACTAATGATACACTGCTGGCACACAAAACATTGCACTTGCATGAGATAATGTCATACTGAGGATTTCTGCTGGGCAACAGTATTTGTATATTATGGGTTTGTGCAAGCCTACATCTATAGTTAGCTTTTTGACACAACTATTCAAGTTTAAAACGGCATAATGTCGAAAGATATATTACGCGCATCTCATCAGTAAAACAGGTGTTCCGTCAGAACACCATACCCATCAGTATTGCATACCTTCGGTTAATGCGCAATTTTTTAATGTGAAATTTGTTGAATTGCGCATGCGTTAAATTTAAACCATCATTTCAGCATACTAAGATTACAAGCGGTAAGTGCTGGTGTAATATATTGCATATTATATACACATTACCTAATTGCATGCCTTGTACAATCAGCATACCCCTTTATAAACTGTATTTTTTTATTAAAACGGGCTATCAAAACAGCATACACTTCACAAACACTGGTATGCTGTTTTGACAAAGTAGGCTAAATTGATAGACCCTGCTATAAAACTCAACTTCCGGCATGCTATTCTGACAAACTATGCTACAGCGACAGAACACCGGTTCTTTGGTAAACGCTAAATCTCCGTCAGCTGTTCTTAAATGCAGCGCCAGTTTATGAACAGAGCCGTACATCACTGACAAGCTACGCGTTAGTTTCGCGGGCGATTCAATGCCGCAGCTTCTCAGTGATCTACGGCTCTGTGTAAAAGCTGGCGTTCCTTTTAAAAACAGCTGGCGAAGATTTAGCGCTAATCAAAGAACCGGCTTTACTGATGAGATGCGCATAATATATATCGTTCGATATATATCGCCCAGCCCTACATTATGCCGTTTTAAACTTGAATAGTTGTGTCAAAATGCTAACTATAAATGTAGGCTTGCACAAACCCATAATATACAAATACTGTTGCCCAGCAGAAATCCTCAGTATGACATTATCTCATGCAAGTGCAATGTTTTGTGTGCCAGCAGTGTATCATTAGTGTATTTGAGCTCACTGGATCAGGAAGGAATTATAGTCTGTCCACGCTACAGGCATCATTGGATGTTGAAAGCTCTTCTGTCGACTTGACTCTTGACTAAAAAGGAACCACAGAAATAAAATATGCATGCACTGCAGAAAGACAGTGCCACCTAGTGGCCACGAGAATAAGGACAACCTTCCCACACACTGCACAACAAGAAGGACTAAAAACAAGAATAATCAGGTGCATTATGAAAGCCTTATATAACATGCATGCAGACAATTAATAAATATTATAATTAAAACTACAATATAATAAAATATATCTTGAATACCTTTGCAATCTATTAGCAAATAACATAACATAACATTTACAAGCACTCTTCTTTATGACTGATATTTAAAACCGGAGCCCCCTGTGATCTCATCACCGGACAGATCTCAACAAGGCATTTCGGAGCACTTGCAAATATTTGCAGACAGCCACGTCGCTGATTGCCATGGCACAGCAAACAGCCTTTTCATTCCTGCGGCCCTGTGCCAGCCTCAGCCCTCCAGATTAATGAGGACGGGACCACAGGGAGCGATGACCAAGCATTTCATTACAGGCTAACAACAAAAGCAAATTCAGCACAGTCTCTCATAACTGTGATCCCTTCGGACAGCAGTAAACACTGCCGCATCGTGGAGGGAATTAAGATATTTTGCAGCGCTCCACGCATGATATTAAGATCTCAAGAGGCCACTGACAAGCTTGGTGAGCGAAAAATGTATTTGCAAACCTTCCAAAAAGTCATTAAAATTGATCAGGGTCTGTTGAGATTAATAGAGGTTGGACTATAAGGATTAATCTGCAAACAAGCAGCTAAAAGCAAAGATTCTGATGTTTTCATTGCTAATGGAAAAGCCGATATACACATATATAATTATATAATATGTCATATATAAATGCATTACTGTCCAAAAGTTCCAGTTTAGAAAAAACAGTAATGATTTCAAATATTACCATTTAAAAAGTTTTATAGTGCAAAATATTTTGAAATGCTTACAGTATTTTTGTCTTACATTTTTTCAGGATTAACCGACGAATGGGAATATCAAAAGAACAGTATTTATTTACAAGAAAAAGTAATTTTGGGTATAAAATGCATAATTATCTGAATTTCTTTAACTTTTAAATAGTAGTGTATATTGTCACTTTGCATTTCCTTTTCAATGAATCCCATAGTTTCACAGTTTCTTGTTCCTTTTTACAAATTTCTTTCTGCAGTTTTACTTATGTAGCCTGCAAAGTTTTCTTGTATATAAAGCGAAAAAGACATTTAGACACAAAGTGCAAACCTGTCTACCATGAGAAATCTGCTGGTTTGTGTTGGTGTGTCTTTTTCTGCATTGTAATGTGTAAAGTGAGGGTTGATTGACTGCTGTGAGTCAGGCTAGAGTGCCTTTGACAGGCTGAATAGGTTTCTTTCTTTTTTACACAGATGGACCCTTACTCTGTATATGATTACACCTGAGCCGCTTCAGCAGGCTGAAACCCTCTCCACATTTCCCTAGTGCTTTTTATACATATAAAAAAGTTTTATAAAATTCAGCAGGACACATTCTTATACAAGCTGTCAGGTTCTGTGGAATCTGAAAGTGTAATAAATAATCCAATGCATTCAGCAACTATACAGTACAATGCATCTGTTTCCCTGAATAGCAGTCTTTATAGATATGCAGGGGAACATGTCACTTATGTAAATGACACTTGAATGCAATAAATCTTTCTAATTTACACTTAGAAGAGCTTTCGTGATGGACGAATATGCAGTATTTTTTTAGCAATACATCAGCAAATTCTCTCTGTGCCTTTTGGTCTGAGGGATAAGTAGTACAGTAGCATTGATGTAGACCTCTGTGGAGGCACTAGGATCTCAGTGAATGTTAGTCTGGCCCACACACATCAGTACTGCAGTGAAAGTTAAACACCTCCTATATAACACCCCCCTCTGCAGCTGAGCGCTTCTGTGTAGGCGAATCTCTTCCTCAGCTCAATCCTGAGACTTACTGATGTGCATCTGTAATTTACTGTCAGGAAAAATGTGTATCATTAGCCTGTCAATCACACACTGTACCCTATCTACTGATTTTTTCTTTTTTACATTAGTACTTAAACGAATAGATTACCCGAAAATTTGAATGTACTAGGCCATCCTAGAGTGTGTTTCTTCATCAAAATATATTTGGGGAAATATAATCACTTGCTTACCAATGGATCCTCTGCAGTGAATGGGATTTATTTCTTACAAACATGCAGCTGTTAACTTCATCAGATGTTAATTGATGGATTGGAGTCATGTGGATAACTTGTGGGTCATTGTGATGTTTTTTTAATACATTTATAATATTTACTGCATTTTTTTATATTTCAAATTAAGTTTTTCTTTGGAATTTTCTACTCAAAGAAACCTTACATTAAAATATTAAGTGATAGAACTATATGCATATATATATATATATACACACACACACACACACAGACACATGAAAACATTAATTGCTATTATTTGCATCGCAATTAATTGCATCCCAAGTAAAAGTTTACCTTCACCTAATATATGTGTGTGTAATGTGTATATTTATTATGTAATACAAACAATGCATGTATATATTTAATAGAAAAGTTATTTTCATATATTAAATATGTCTAAATTATAAGAATATAACTATATAAATGTATATGTGTGTTTGTGAGTTTATTTGCAAAAACAGGTACGTCTTTTATTTTTAAAATTCATGTTTTTAATTATGTTGTCATGTTTTATTGTGTTAGTAAGCTGTTTTTTTAGTCCCAGTCAAAAAAAACAACAATTGCATTTTGATTAAGATTAACTGGAACGCACAATCAAAAACAAGATTTTTGAGAACTGTTAAAACGATGCGATCTGTTATTGCAAATGAACTCTTATATACTGTATACAGTGCCCTCCACTAATATTAGCACCCTTGGTAAATCTGAGCAAAAAGGTGACTGTGAAAATAAATCTGCATTGTTTATCCTTTTGATTTCTATATTCAAATTCTAACCTATCATTAAAGTAAAACAAGTGAAAATGGAGAGAAAAAATGTATTGTCTCCAATACATGTTAACCACAATTATTGGCACCCAATTATTGCTACGTCCTTTCCCCAACATAACAGCTGAGTTTTCTCCTGTAATGCCTGGAGTTTGGAGAACACCTGATAAGAGAAAAGAGACCACTCCTTCATCCAGAATCTCTCCAGGTCCTTCAAAATACCAGCTCCATGATTTAGTTCACCTCACTCATTTTCAGTGTTGGGGGTAACGCATTACAGTTAATGCGAGTTTCGTAATAATATTACTTTTTCCAAGTAACTAGTAAAGTAACGCATTACTTTTTAATTCTGGAGTAATATACTCTAACAGTTACTTTTTCAAAAAAGAAATGCCAGTTACTCTGTTTTTTTTATTTATTGATTGTGCACGCTGTGTGAAAACAGTGTAGTTCTAGACTAAATGTGAATGTGCACTAATTCATCTCACACTTCGATGATCCAGTTCATACTCTTAAGCAAAAATGACTTCAAAAATGAACTATTGTGCTTCATTGGTTTTTTATTGCTGAAGAGTATTGAACTTTCTTTTCCTGTATTCTACTTTACAGATGTGAATTTACTTTTTCTTCAGCTTGAGGTTTATAAATTACACTTGTGTGAAAGGGCTTTTACAACACTCAAGCTCCGCTCATATTTAAAAAGTAATGCATGTATTTCTTTCTATAAAAAGTAATTAAGTAACGTAATTAGTTCCTTTTTTTAGGGAGTAAGGCAATATTGTAACATTATTTTAAAAGTAACTTTCCCCAACACTACTCATTCTGCAGGGTTCAGGTCAGAGGACTGGGACGGCCACGTCAAAAGCTTCATTTTGTGCTCAGTGACTAATTCTTGTGTTTATTTATATGTTTGTGTTTGGATTATTGTCCCAGTGGAAGACACAACCATGGCCCATTATAAGATTTCTAACAGAGTCAGTCAGTTTTAGATTTGTTATCTGTTGGTATTTGATAGAATC
>JAUYWG010000064.1:13473499-13487078 GCA_034779775.1 Enteromius afrohamiltoni | reverse complement strand
ATCATCAATATTAAAACAATAAAAGGCTTGAACTACTTCAGTTGTGTGTAATGAATCTAAAATATATGAAAGTCTATGTTTATCAGTACATTACAGAAAATAATGAACTTTATCACAATATGCAAATTTTTTGAGAAGGACCTGTACATCTTAAAACGCATGATTTCAGCACAATGCACATGGTAATCAAAATCAAACTGATTTTTCTGGCAGAGTATCTGAGATAAGAGCTTTAAAGGTATGACCCTATTCTGGAAAGGAGGAGCAGCAGCTTATTTGCATTTAAAGAGACATGCACAAAAACAGCATGTTTCTGCTTCCTCTCAAAATAAGCTTTGTCAAATAATATAATAAATGATAAGTGGTATATTTTAACCTGAAACTTCACTTCTGTGTATACCTGAGTAATATTATGTTTTGTAACAAGTGACATAATAGTTATATATACAATCTAGAATAGCAGTGCACTACAAACCACCCCTTTCAACCCTAGAAACTGCAAATATACACTAAAAAACACCTTTAACACCCTAGCCACCACATAGCAACGCACTAAAAACCACCCTATACCAACCATACAGCAACATACCAGAAAACACCCCAAAGACTCTATAGCAACTGCATATAAAAGTGATATGACAGTATGCAACTAGGAGAGAGATGCTGAGGTGATGTGTTTCAAATGCGATTGCTGTATTTTTTCTTTCCTTTGATGACAGAGTTGATAGCAATTGCTTTCATTTATTTCAGAAAATCCTTCCCATCACAACATGCAACGCTGGCATCCTTTGCTGCCGTGTATATCTCTGTGAGTAAAAATCAGTCATTCAGAAGCATTCACGCACTTACAATTCACTGAAAAATGGAGCTGCACTCTTGTCACCTTCTGTTCAAAACTGACCCTGATGTGTGGATAAAAGGACAACATCTCTTCACTGTAATTTGTGCAGCAACATCCAGATGCCTTCATGCAGTTTAGTGGAGCTTGTCAAAGTAGCAAAATGGAGTGTTGGCCCCTTTGAGCTCTGTGTGTGTGTGTTTATATGTAATTTTCCATTCAAGTACATTTGAGTTTTTACATTTTTTTCTGTTTTTCCTCTTGTCTTGAACTATGTGAGCATTATGTAAGCTAACAAAATGCCATTAAAGCCATTTAAAATTTTATAAGGAATTATAAATTTGGTATTCTAGATGTCCTAAGAGTGTGTTTACATGCACAATCTTACACCAATTATACATAAAGAGTTAAAAATATAAAGTGTAAACACCTTTACTGGTAGGTGGCGGGTTATTTATATACTGTATGTCTGTTCAAGTTTTAATATCAAACCCAGAGAAAAATTAGATTTCAGTGTGGTTTTCAGTCTGTATAGCTCCTCCTTGAAGCTTAGTTGATTCATTATTAGGGATGTAACGGTATCAAAATTTCATGGTACGGTAATATCTCGGTATGAGTGGCATGGTACGGTATTTATTGAATCATTTACATAAAAAAAAAAAAAAAAAAAAGTTGAGTCATGCGACCATGGTATTATTGAAAAAATGTGATATTGTATTTGCAATACCGTTACATCCCTATTCATTATACAAAACAAAGAATCTGTAATTTAAAATGAGCTAATATACTACTAATATCACTGATAAAACAGCACAGTTTAATCTGTATAAATGACCTTATACATTGCCATCTCATGTAAAGTCAGTCTAATAGTCAGTGGATGGTGACTCATGTCTCTGGGAACCATTCCAACCATCTCAAGACTCTGGGGTTTACTAAGTCACAAAATGCGCTTCAGTGGTGTAGTGATAATGATACGCTCAAACAGCTGAATTAAGTGCCCTGTGGATGATTAATTTGGTTTAAAGATTATTTTAATTATCAAAGTGTGTATGGATTTTTTCAGTGCAATTGTTATGGTTCTGGCTCACTATTTGATTCTGCTTTGGCATGGAAGCGTCACAAAACATCCGTAGTCTTGATTGTCTTTTTCTTTTGCAGATGTATTTCAACAGCACGATGACAGACTCATCCAAACTGCTGAAGCCTCTTCTGGTGTTCTCCTTCATTATCTCTGCCATTATATGTGGCCTAACCCGCATTATTCAGCACAAGAACCACGCCATTGACGTTTACCTGGGATTTCTTCTAGGAGGGGGCATTGCTGTTTATCTAGTGAGATTAATAAAAGCAGATTATCATATATTTAATAGGAGTTTAAAGAAATTTCACAGGACAATGTGTCTTGGAAATGTAGTTTACTTGCATGTCTACAACATGGACACCATGATTTACTTAAATAGGAAATGTTCCTGGATCAGACTTTTGTTGGTTCTAAAACAATATTGTCAGCCCTGACAGTGCTTTAAAATCAGAGAATCAGAATTTTTTTTCATGCTCTAAACGCAAGCTCTAAGTCAAACCCTAAAGTCAAACTAGTTGACAGAAAAGTTCTTCCTGGATCAAAAAGGTAATTGTTTTTATTTTCTATGCACCAAACTCAAACCCTAAGTCTAACCATAAAATTGAACTAGTTGACAGATTTGTTCCAGGACCAAGAAGGCAATTGGAATTTTTGCATGCCCCAAACTCAAACCTTAAGCTTAACCATAAAAATGAATTAGTTGACAGTTGTTGAACTAGTTAACAGTTGTTGTAAAATTGTGTTAGTTAAGAGAAAATTTATTACAGGACCAAAAAGGGATTTAAATTTTTCATGCTCCAAATTCCTGCCCTAAGCCTAACTAGGGCTGTGCGATACGGACAAAAGAAAGATTCAAGATTTTGTTGAACAATATTGCGATTTCGATTTTAATTTAAATTTTGACACACAGACATGTTTTACAGTGTGAATCTGTAACATTTTCCCAAAGGAAAACAATTAGCTCTTTATCAAAGACCTGTAAAATGTCTCTAAAAAAATCACCTAGTAAAAGGTGTAACAAAATGTCTCTAGAACAGACCTATGGCAAAACAAATAAATACAAAAAAAAAAAAAAAAAAAAATAGCTGCGTTCACACAGCAGCAGAATACAGTTGTCAATCCTTTATTTGGGATTGACAATCTATTTTCTTTACTGTGTGAGTCTGGAAATGTCTCGTTCACACAGCAGCTTTCAGTGGTGTTTAGAATTCTGTCTGTATGAACGTGCAACAAGAGACAAGCCCATATTCTTTACCAGTACCCATAGCGACCATGACTGAAGTATTATCAAAGATGGCTGACAATCAATGTCTGACATGACAAGAGTCCAATTTAATTATCAGACAACAGCTTTTAATTTGGGCGGAGAGTGGAGTATTTGAATCGCGCCGTGCGCAGACTGATTATTGACTGAAAAACAGGACTGACAACCGTATTCTGCTGCTTGGAGAAAGCAGCCAATGTCTCTAGAACAGACTCTTGAAAAATAACTTTGCACAATAATCTCTTATCAAGAGTCTTTACTGACGACTTTTGCGGGCATCATTTCTTTGCATATATCTATGCTTTGTTTAGGTGTGCTGCATTGTGATACAATTAGTAATCGCACTAACCCTAAAATCAGAACCAAACAGAACCAAAATGAATGATCCAGGAACATGTCCCACTCAAGTAAATTGTGTTACCCAAATCCTTATTATTAAGTATGTTAGAAAATACCACTGAAATACTGTGTTTTGTCCATCCAGGGTTTGTTTGCTGTTGGCAACTTCCAACCGAGCAAAGAGAAACAGGCGAGTCATCTTCACACTCGTGATTCTCATCGAACTATGGCTGACCTTTGCCAGCAAGGTCACCACCTACCTGCCAAGAGCTGCAGTGGAAGCGATGGCCTCTCATCTTCCTGCTCGGAGGGTATCCTGCATCGCAACACCCAACACCACCAGGCTGGATCTCTTAGCAGCTTAAAAAGACCAAGTGGAGATGTGGAGGTCATTACCCGCAGTCCTCCACAGAAAGAGAACATGGTGACCTTCAACACCTTGCCCAGAGTGCATACGCCTGCCATTGATGAGTCTGCTTTCCGCAACGCCACCATCCACACATCCTCGATAGACTCGAGTCGATCGAAGCAGCTGCTGATGCAGTGGAAGAGTAAGAATGAGTACCAAAAACACTCCCTGCATGCCACGGAAGGCGGACCAGGACATTCCCCTCCAAAAAGCATGGACGTCCGCTGCAATTCCGAACCTGTTGCTGTTGGAATCAATGGTGAACATCAAGGACCTGGAACCCCATACCTAAAAATGGCTACTGGAAGTACAACACTACCAAGCAACCCCAGTGGAATTGCTGGCGGTACTCGGATACCCATGCAGTCTAGGCCTGGTTCCTCACAGTTGGTGCACATCCCAGAGGAGACACAGGAGAACATGGGTAGCTTGCCAAATACCAGTAACGCCCGTGACAAATGGCTTAAAAGCATGGAGAGGACTGGGGAGAAGGGTGGGGATGTACCGGTGGTTAGGACTAACTCTAATGGCCAGCCGCGCATCATGCAGGTCATTGCAATGTCCAAGCAGCAAGGTCTCCTGCAGGGAAGCTCTCCCAGTTCTGAGAGCAGCAGCCACACCAGTTCCACTGCACCTCTGCAGCGCTACAAGAGCCTAACTGAGGATTCTGGAGGTCAAGGCAGCACTGGAGCCATAATTCGGGTGGAAGCCCATCCAGAGAACGGCCGACCCCTGGTGCATGCACACTCTACGGATGGAAGTGGCTCCTGGACGTGGAAGTCCCAAAGCAGCTTCAGACAGTCACTTGAGCTCAATGACTTGAATCGAGACTCTGAGAGCTCAGAATCTGTGAGGGATGGGAACAGTTCTGCGGACAGGAAGAAGAATGGCTGTAACGCTCCTAAAGTAGTCGCAGTGCCAACTGTCCCTACTTTATCTACAGCAGGTGGTGACCACCATCCCAACCAGACCATTTCCACCATCCGGGTCACTCCCATGGAAATGACTGAATCTGGTCCTGAAAGTCATGATTTGAGCTTGCGCAGAAAAACAAGGATCCTTATCCCGGAAAGAGGAAACAGTCCAGACAATACCAGGAATATTTTTTACAAGGGAACATCCACCACTCCAATTTTCAAAGAGTAGTCAGCAATTATCTTGACACAAACAGAAAAAAATGAAGAAATCAGAAGACGTTGGTTGTTGTGTAGACACATAAGCTAGATTTTACAGATCTTCAATGGCATCACCTGTTATGCATGAGATGATTCACTGACTTAAAATTATATGGCAGCAACAAAAGCACAAAATCCAGGTTTTGGTTAGAAGTTTATTTCCTTTTGTTATAACGACATTGTAAACATGCAACAGTATATCATACGGAAATGGTCTTACTTTTAGTGAAACACTGTGAAGCTGGAACTGTGACTGTGCCAAGATTGAACTGCAACACTGTATTTAAGTATTTAACATCTCAGATATCTCAAAAGATTTTCCATATAGTCATACTTACAACTATGCTAGCTGAAACTCTTATTTTTGTATCCTGTAAATAACTTTTAAACTTGGTGCTGCCCGATTCTGAGAACGTTATTTAAAAACAAAAAGTTAATAAGAAAATAGAAAAAAATGTGCTGTGCACTCTTCTGAAAACTGTCATTTGAAATTTCTTATGACCATAAGTGCTTAGAAAATTCTCTGTAGCAAATGATAGTCATAAAACGACATGCACTTCACGTTTACTACTTGCATTACAAATACTTTACATACTGTATCTGTAGAAATTTGCACGTAAAATGCACATTTGTGTATATTTTATTAGACGCTAGGGTTGGGTCGATAGACGATGCCATCGTTCATCGCCGATATACGTCACGATGCTGAGCCAGCATCGCGATGCTCCGCCCCGCCGCAGCAGCAACAACCAGCTCACGAAAAACACACTTAATCTATGGCAGCAAATCTATGCCATTAATAAGCGAGCGCACCAATGATGCTGGAGAGCGCAGTAATTCATTTCCGCGACAGGAAAACAGATGTACATGTGAAGAAATTTGAAATATCAAACCCCCATGCGCGCTTGATGTGTCATCCGTGTGCAATTCAAGCACTCGCGCGGTATCACTCTTGCGCTCAATCCTCTCTCTCTTTGTCAGTCATGGGGAGGGGCTTGGTGTTTTAGTTACAACTAACCCCCACCCCCCCGCCACCTATGGCGACGACGATACTATCGTCCATCGCGATGTTTCACATTAGACATCGTACGATGCCAAATTGGTCGACATCGCCCAACCCTATTAGACGCATAATATTGTATGTAGCAGTGTCTATCTAAAAGAGAAAAAAATAAAAAATACATTTTACGTACAAATACTGTACCAATGACTAGCCTACTAATGAGATTTATTACTTCCATTTAAAGCACATTATTATTGCACCTAATATCTATCTTCCATTCTTTCCTCAAATGTACAGTATATTTGCATAACATGATTAATTTTACTTGTTTCCCTTTTTATGTCATACTTATTTTTAGGTTAGCTGCATTAGTAGCAAAAAATTATTCCACGTTGTTTTTCTTACTGTGGTTATTTCACTGTGAGCTTTTTAGGCCAAACAGTCATACTAAATGTTTTATACTGTATACACTTGTGTAGCCGAACACTAACAAAAATATTAAATGGCTTTACTGTTCACAAAGAGATTTGCAATGAGCGAGAAGTGACTCATTAAATCTAGTGTCATCTTCGCTGTTAAAACCACAGCAGTGACAATTAATTACATGATAATTTACTGTGCAACTTTTTATAAACTGTAAATTAATGTGCCAAAGGGTATTTTAAAGGGAAGATTCCGTTTTGAAACATTTCTATAGAAGTCTGTATTCTTATAAACCACAAACTCTTTCAGCACAGCTGTAGCCAGTGCATGGTAGTTTGATATTTCACATTTATTTTTGGCTTCCTTTTTGTAAATTATGTATTTGTGTAGCAGCTGCATATGTGATTATTTATACTGAATATAAATTACTTGTTGACAATCTTTATATAACTTCACACACCAGAATACACTTGCTGAGATTGTCTGGATACCCGTTAATGTGTGCAAACGATTTTAGAAACGCATTAAGCATGCTGGTAGCAGTTTGTGTTTTCTGAGGAACGTTTTACTCCGTAGCACTCTGTGTAACTGTTATCGACACAGTGACGTGAGGTTCAGTTTGGATAGGAATGAATTCAGTCGAACCTGTTACGTTGTTACATGTTAATGTTGCAGCAACCAGACAGACAAATAATGTCAGACTTTGTTAATGTATGTCACCTTTGAGAATACAAACAGTTTGTTTCTATCGTTACATGGTTCTGTTTTACTCCAGTAACAGGGTAGATTAAGAAAAACTGTGCTGTATCAGTGTTTGAATAAACATTTACATTTATAAACAATAAACAGTCTCTTCAATAGTGAATTGGTTGCGAATTTGTAATGACACTTTCCACAAATTAGGCACAAAATGCACATTGAAACTCTTTTAAAAAATTCAAATTAACTATTACAAGGTGTCTGTTTTCTATTTATTTTACTAAAAAAATTATATTAATAAAATTATTAAAAATTCTTACAATTACTTAATATAATTATATATTTTGTAACAACAAAATTAACTAAATTATTTCTAAATCAAATAAAAAATAATATTAAAAAAGGAAATTGTGACGAATCACTCGGGACGTTTGGATCCATGAGCAGTGCTTTAATAGAGTAGTCGGGCAGGCGGAAGTCAAATCACAGGCAGACAGAAATACAGGAGATAATCAGAAATCACAAAACGAGAGTCCAGGCAAAAGGGTCGGGGCAGGCGGCGAGAATCAACAGTCCAATAAACAATCCAAAGTAACCAGAAATAATCCACGGGAAAACGCTAAGAGATGACTGCACGGCAAATCAAAACTTCGCGAGGAAGTAGCGTCCGAGCGGCGTTTAAATAGTCCATGAAATGGCGGGATGCAGCCAGCGGAAAGAGCTAAGGTACGTGGGGGAAAAGGGTCCGGGTAGGAATTAATATTCGGGTGAAGGTTCCCGCTGCTGTCTTTCGGGGAGAGCCACAAAGGTGCGACTGGTGACAGAGCCCCCCCCTGCGAGCGGCTCCTGAAGCGAGCTGGAGGACGTCCACGAAGTCTGGGAGCGGGTTTATCCGGATGATCCTGATGGAAGGTTTCAATAAGGACTGGGTCCAGAATATCATTGGAGTTGACCCACTGTCTCTCCTCGGGTCCATAGCCCTCCCAATCGACCAAGTACTGTAGCGTCCTGCCTCGGCGTCGGGAGTCCAAGATCTCTCGGACTTGGTAGATGTCGTTCTGCTCCAGAGCCAATGGAGGGATGTCGGGGGTCGCCTCCTCGTCCTGGTCCCTCTCCCCATCGGGAGCGGCAGCGGGCTTTAACAGGGAGACATGAAAAGTGGGTGAGACACGAGAATATTCGGATGGCAGTTCTAATTGATAAGACACAGGGGTAATTTGACGGTGGGGAGATCGGAGGGTTCGCCGGACCAGGGGAACAGAGGAGGCTGATAGCCCAGAATACATTGAAACAGGGTCATTTGGGTAGAGGGCTTTCTTAGTGAATTCTGGGCGTACTCTGCCCAGATCAGGTACTGGCTCCAGTCGCTTTGATTAGCGTGGCAGTAGGTTCTGAGAAAACGTATGAGTTCCTGATTCATTCGTTCCGCTTGTCCATTAGCTTCGGGGTGATAGCCCGAGGTTAGGCTCATATTAATGTCCAGCTGGGTGCAGAAGGCCCTCCAGACCCTAGATGTAAATTGAGGCCCTCGATAATAATAGTTTTTCTTTACATAATAAATGAGTGTGTACTGTGTATATTTGTATAATTATTATGTATATAAATACAAACACATGCATGTATATATTTAACAAAAACATTTTATGATGATACATTGAATATATTTATATCTAAAAAAAAATGATATATTAATTTATGCGCATAAATAATTTCAAGATATATACTATATACGTGTATTTATTTATACATAATAAATATACACAGTACACACCAATATATAATGTAGCCAAAAACGTATTTTTGATGCGATTAATTGTGATATTTGTTTCATAGCAGTATATTCTTTGCCAAAATGTACACTTTTTTTTTTTTGATACTGTCAACTACTGGACTACTGAAGTAGGACCTAAATGGCAAAATTGAAATGGGATGCTATTCTTGGAAAGTGCCTCATGTTTCTTCATTACTACAATCATAAAAATTCAAAAATGTTATGGTGTGAGAATGATTTCTCTGTCAGCTGAGAAAAGTCAACAGCCATACACAAATATGACAGACCGTGGGGTGCATTCAAATTAAGGCGTAACAAGTTTAAATCATTGCCTGTAGTCTTTCGTCCATCCTAGAAAATACTCGCTGTCAGAAATTAGCACGGTCAGATAACTCACATCCCTTCCTCCACACCATCCTACATCTACTGCATTAAGCAAACCAAAGCGGGTATGCAGCGCTTTATCCGTGGCTTTACATTTAATGAGGATGTTTTAAAAGAAACATTAATTTCACACCAGATCAAGAACGCCCGACGCCACACAAACACACACACAAGCTCCTGTCATGATCAGGAAACGCTGGTCTCGTTAAGACTGCCATGTGTAATTATCATCGTACAGTATAAAGTAGGCCAGTGAATTGACCTAAATTGAATGTGAGCGCTGCCAGATACAACTCATCTCTTATGAACTGATGAAGTTAACCAAAGGAAAACAAAACTATATGAACTCAACAATGGAGGCTCTGGATCAAGCAGAAATAAACTTTTGTCTAGCCAAAACATGTAGTGGTTGTCGCCAATTGAACAAAATGGTTTTAGTTTTGAAGCCTGGATGCTGGTTTGAAATAGTTTAAGCTGATCATATGCTAGTCATGACCTGATTAATGCAGGTCATGTGCTAGTACTAAGCTGGTCCTAGTTGCTTAAGACCAGCTTAAATCCAGCACATGACCAGATAAGGACCACCTTAAACCAGCTCAGGACCAGCACACGACCAGCTTAAACCAGCTCAAACCAGCAGCCATGTATCAAAATATATCTAACCAGAACATGCTAAATTTTTCAACAGGGTAATTTTCAAGTCTCTGTTCTCTAAGCATTGTGACTCAAACAGAATCACTAATATGTAATATACATAATCTTGCAAAAAAAGGTCTATAGCAGCCATAATTTAAGTGTACAGCAAGTATAATTATGTAGTAACCACAAGTAAAACTACATATAAATAGGCTTACAGTATCATGCTAGTTAGGGTAAGGCAATTAATTTACTTCAAATCAGCTAGTATCATTTGTTTAAATACTAATCTGTACTACTTGTGTGTTTAGTTAACACATGGTAATATTAACCGGGAAACTATTAAGCTACAAGATCTTGAAATCTGTGAAGCTAACATGCTAAAGCTAATGTAGGCCGAGGGTTCCCAATGAAATTACAGAGTTCTGAATGTTCTGAATGCATGCAACTATTTAGTTTTGAATATGTATAGTTCAATAATGCATTGCATACAAATTAATAATTAATGTGATCCGCTCAACATTCAAACTGATACAAAAATAGTGGGATAAAATATGATACAGTAGATGGAAATAAGAAGTATTGTTCAGGTGATGGCAGAACTTTACAGAGCATGCACATCAGAGGGCATGACTTTATTAATCGAAATAGCTGAAGATCCATGGTAGCATAGATATTTTAAGTTTGATTACATGTTCACTTTTTCACAAATAACACAATCTGAGCAACTGTTATCTAACAAAAAACAATACTGTATTATATAATAAAAACTATAATTTATTCATAAATATGATTATTCAGGCCTATATAATGCAAAATAAATGTTAGATTAAACTGGGTTGCAGATTAGCCTAAATTGAAGTATCATTCAGTTTGGAGAGTAAAGGGCCAAAAATACCTGAAAACGCTACCTGTTAGCCGTTTGCATTTTTATTCATCTCAATGGTAGTTGATTGGCTGGAGCATGTCCTTGCCATCTGTGCTCATGCATTATCTGGATTTAAATGTTTCATTTGTTGTAAATGCATGGGAATCACTGATGAATATTCTTAACATTTTCTTATGAATGACTTCGAGTACATAATGACTGGGTTTTTATATTGGGATGAACTTCTACTTAAAGTAAGGTTAAGTAAGGTAAATTGTGAATTCACATGCTAAATCGAAGTCCTTGTTTTAAAGCTGCAACCTTCCAATGCCATTAGAAACTGAAAGGCTAATGAATGCCCTTTAAGTGCAGCAGTGACCTTAATGGAACAACCATTTGTCAGCATCACAGTTTATTTATATATCGCTGATTTCATATTTACCTCACAGCATATGAGCTCTGAAAGGTCAAAACTTCAAGTCATGTTGTATAGGATATGGCCAGCAATGGCACAGGGGAAGTTGGGAAATGAAATAAAGCCCCAGTAGTTTTTCCAATTTGAATTGCATTAGGGGTTCAGGCCAGTCATTTAGGCATTGTATATTCACACTCTGTATATACACTGTATATACACATATACTGTCATATACACCCAGGGCGAACCAAGGTAAAGGGGGGGCCCCAGGCAAAATGAATAGAATGAATCTTCTAAAAGATTATTTTGTTAATATATCTTTGTTGCCTAAATATACATTTATACAACATAAATGTAGTAAAAACACATTATATAACATAAATAGTTTATTTTTTTTAACAAAGTGCATATTCTTTGACAAAATATTGATCAAAAACTTTAAGGATACAGAACAATTTTCTTCTTTACATTAATGGATTGTCACCTTAAACACTGTCACTATGTTGCAGTGTCAAGGTGGATGGCACTAAAAACATACAGTAAACACATTTAGTTAAAGAAAATATCATATGTATCAGTAAACTCAACTTCATTAGGACTACATCTGACACACTGAACTTACCATTTTCACTGTCAGAAGGCTGGACTGGGGTATCTTCTGTCTGAGGCAGTGGTGATAGCCATCCTCCTATTTATAGAAATATATGGCAGTCATCTTAATTTATTTTTTAGTTTATCTGGTTACTAATTTTCTAGAGTTGTAAAGTAAATGTATTGATATAGTAACAGTATATCTAACATGCTGAGCTTACCATTTTTACTGTCAGAAGGATGGACTGGAGTATCTCCCTGAGGTGGTGGTGGTGACAGGAACTTAAGCAATGCTCCTGAATGCAGAAATATATAATTAGCATTTTAATTTAAACGTTTTAATTTTATTTACTTTTTTATTTTTATTTATTTATAGTTTATTAACTATTAGTTCAATGTTAGTTGACAACTAATTATGTTAACTCAACTATGTTAATGTAGAAGAGCTAAATAAAAATGTCAACTAAGTAAATGTAATGATATTTATTCATTAATGATAATGTTTTGTGAGGTCTCCACTGTCAGCAAAACATAGTACCAAACCCACCAAAGTGGTAAAGTTCACCTCATTAACATTACCACCCACTGCAGCTTATTAACACCTGCATAAAATACATGCTGCTGCTACAGAACATGTAACCCTAGCTAGTAACCCTATTAGAAATTAGACAATCTAGAAAATTATTAAACGAAAATAAGATAGAACAACAAAAACACTGGTTTGTCATATAATTATAAGTAAGTCATCAATGATCATTATCTCAAGTTATCATCACTTAACTTACCGCTGTCATGTTTCCCCTTTTCCTTCTTTTCTTATTTTTTTTGCCGCTTTTGGCTGCCAGAAAAAAATATGTTTTATTGTTAAAAAAGCCTATAAAACCGCGGCTGATGCACCACGAAGAAAAAGCACGCACATGCAGCGTAACGCGAGAGGGAGCCCTCTAGGGGGGGATGCGGATATATTGCTCCATGTTGCGTGTATGTTTTTAATAATGACATTTCAGATTGTTCAAATGGTCGGCTGTCGGGGCCCCCCCAGGCAATTGCCTGTCTTGCCTGCCCCATTGCTACGCCTCTGTATACACCTCGGATGGCTTTAGGGTAAGTAAAATATGGGTTAATTTTCATTTTGGGGTAAACAATTTACTCATCCAAGTCATTCTCAGTCATTGCAAAAACAAACAACAAATAACTCTCAATACTTCTCAGTTCCTATGCTTTCTGGCTGATGTTTTGGTCACTTTTGAATGCTGGCGGTGCTTTAACTCTAGTGGTAGCATCAGTCCTGATCATGGAGGTGCTACCAGGAGACAGGCCAGTACATCAGGAGTCATGGAGGAGGATGTAGGAGGGCAACAACCCTGCAGCAGGACCGCTACCGCCGCATTTGCGCAAGGAGGAACAGAAGGAGCACTGTCAGAGCCCTGCAAAATGACCTCCAGCAGGACACAAATGTGCATGTGTCTGTTCAAACGGTCAGAAACAGACTCCATGAGCGTGGTATGAGGCCCCGACGTCCACAGGTGGGGGTTATGCTTACAGCCCAACACTGTGTAGGATGTTTGGCATTTGCCAGAGAACATCGGGATTGGCAAATTCACCACTGGCACCCTGTGCTCTTCACAGATGAAAGCAGGTTCACACTGAGCACATGTGACAGACGTGACAGAGTCTGGA
>JAUYWG010000064.1:13450074-13473399 GCA_034779775.1 Enteromius afrohamiltoni | reverse complement strand
TAAACCCCCCCCCCCCCCCCCCCCCAAAAAAAAAGCATTTGGCAGTGAGTCAGTACTGGTTTTGGGGTGGCATTTCTTTGGATGGCTGCACAGCCCTCCTTGTGCTCGCCAGAGGTAGCCTGACTGCTGTTAGGTACTGAGATGAGATCCTCAGACCCTTTGTGAGACCATATGCCGGTGCGGTTGGCCTTGGGTTCCTCCAAATGCAAGACAATGCTAGACCTCATGTGGCTGGAGTGTGTCAGCAGTTCCTACAAGATGAGAGCATTGATGCTATGGACTGGCCTGCTTGTTCCCCAGACCTGAATCAAATTGAGAACATCTGGGAATCATGAATCATGAATCATGTCTCGCTCCATCCACCAATGCCACGTTGCACCACAGACTGTCAGTGGCTGGCGGATGCTTTAGTCCAGGTCTGGGAGGAGATCCCTCAGGAGACCATCCACCACCTCATCAGGTATTGTAGGAAGGTCATTCAGGCATGTGGCCACACACACACTAATGAGCCTCATTTTGACTTGTTTTAAGGACATTAATCAAAGTTGGATCAGCCTGTAGTGTGTTTCTCCACTTTAATTTTAAGTGTGACTCCAAATCCAGACCTCCATGGGTTAATACATTTGATTTCCATGATTTTGTTGTCAGCACATTCAACTATGTAAAGAATAAAGTATTTAATAAGAATATTTCATTAATTCAGATCTAGGATGTGTTATTTTAGTGTTCCCTTTATTTTTTGAGCAGTGTATATATGTATATATCTCTTCAGAATTTCAATTTGCCCTATATATTAACAAATACTTTTAGCACAAATAATAGCTTAAAATATATATTTATTAAATATAATATACAAATTCTAGGTTGCCTGAGAGCATTGCAAATTATTAAGAGCAATGCAAATAACATTAAATAAATATGAATAAAAATAGACAGATCATATTGTACTTAAATGTGATAAATATAGTCATTTTTCGTCAAATATATATATAAAACATTGTGAAACAGTTTGACAAGCATGAGAGGGTTTTTTTTTTTTTTACATTTACAAAATTCTAAATTCAAACAAAAACATTAACCTTTTTAGAACACAATTTAACAGAACTGTTTTCTTTTTGAAAAACACACCAAACTATCGTAACTATCGTAAAAAGACAAAGGGGTGTAGTAAATGTAACATACAGCCAAATTACTCAAACAATAATAAAAAAAAAACCTCTGACACATTGACACACAAAGTCAGAGATGTTGTCTCAAATTCTGGGCCCAGTGTACACTACAGAGATACCACACAGAGTCTCTGGGGCAAAAAAAAGACGAAGAAGAAGCTTGAATGCAAATACAAAGGCTTCAAGTAACTTTCATTTGCAGTTTCATCATCCCTAAAGACCATGTGCAATTCTCACTATAGCTGATGGATTATAGTTAGCCTGCATGAGAGTGAAGATGTCTTTTCATTTCCGTCCTCAGGGAAGTACAGCATTTCACTCAGCTGAGCTATATTCTCCACAACAAACAAGCTCAGCTTTAGAGAAAGAGTAAGGGAGCCCTTTCCATTCATTTTATGGTGCGCCAGCTCATCAAACAGCCTTCACCTCCACCACCTCCAAACAATTCAACTGCCTAGAGTCTAGACATCTGCTCCATCAGTTTTAAAATTGTCAGTGAAAACTCCTCTGTATCTCTTTGATATTGTATGGATATTGCATATATAAAATTTAATCTAAATTAAAATGTTAATTTTAGAGTCATTAAAAAAAATGCTTTTTGAATGATTGCTTTGATAATTTAAGAATTACTTGATCACCAAATATTAATGCTGACATAATACTAAATGACTGTGTGCAATACATTTCAAAATAATTTTAAATCATTGCTTTACTAATATATATTTTATCTGCCTGTATTTTCTGTATTTTTGTAATTGATCATCGTATATTAATTTTAATATTTCAGCATACTGATGAAAACACTGGTGACTGGTTTTTCAAACATTAACCACAGGCAGCTGGCAGATTGATGAGATTTGTGCTGTGGATTGTGTCATCCTAAACACCTCTGAATTTTTCATGAACAGCCCCTGATGTGACACAGGCAAGCTGGCGTTTTATTAATAAAAGCTCACTGGTTTGACACAGAGGACTATTTGAACACTATTTGAATGAGTGGGTTTTTTTTTTTTTTTTTGTTGGTTTGTTTGTTTCTTGTAATACAAGCCATGCATTCCATTATTGGAAATAAGAATCAAGAAAATGTGAGAAAATTTAAGAGCTCTGCATTTTAATGATTACTATATGTAATTAAAGTCAGCATAAAATGGCATTGCCAAGAAACTGTAATATTTATGACATTTTTTAATTAGAACATTTATCATTTGTACTGCAGCATACTGGTAAGCATAGTAGAAGAAAATATGGCAAAGTCTAAAACAAAATACTATCCATTCTGATCTACATTAAACAATAATGAAATGTTTCTCAAAAGGACACTGCTGTCATATAAAATAGGTTTATACAGACAGAAAAGGATCTTGTTCAGACATACTGTTGTTTTAGACAAAACTCACTGCAGAGCTCAAACTGGGTCATACGATGAGTTATGAAATGTTAAATATTTTTTGGAGTGATATTTTGCCGTGGTATCAAACAGTAAACCGATTGTCATCACGACAGCAAACTTTCAGAAGAGTCTTTATTATTTCTGGATCCTGAAAGAAAAAAAAAGCATGTTTAATTAGAATGATTAAATCAAATTTAACATACAAATCTTATTCTTTCTGTTCTAGCAAAGGTTTAAATCCTGACCTGGATTTGTATTTGGTTGTTTCTGGATTCCTGTTTTTGTTGTAGGCCATACCAGGTCTGCGTTGTTGCTGATTTTATGCAACCTTGAACTGACTGTTTTTAATTAATTATGCAATTAAGTTTAATTATGCAAATTTATGTGATTTATTTATTTTTTATTTTTGCTTTAATTCAATAAACTTCATAAAAGCTGTGTACCTCTCTCAGCTCATCTAGATGTGCTTTCAGAGCAGACACTGAAGGTTTTAGGTGTGAGTATCATGGGAGGTAAAGCTGTTTGTTAGCAGCCACAAATGAATCGTTAGAAACAGATGCATTTGCTCAGCCTCATATCAGTGGGTGTTCTGTGACTAAAACACAAACTGACATCTGAAGAGGTTTGGACTTGTACAATGGAAGAGGGTGTTTATAATGACGAAGGTGTCTGGGGAGAAAATGAATATCGCTAAATCTGTGCTGCACAAACTAAAAAGAATCAGCTAATGTCACATGTGTCTCTTTTAGAGATCTCAGCGATGTCACAAACTGGGCTCAGATTTGCATCAATAAGAAATATTTTGCATCAGTTTCTTTCAAGACCAAATGATGACTTCTATTCATATTACAGCATGTACCTGTACTGTAGGCCTGTGTCAAAAACGGGCTAAGTTTACACGACAACGATGTGCTGCAAAAAGTTTCTCCTTTGTGTATTTGAAATGTGTCTAATGTGAAACATCGCAATGGACGATGATCGTGCACGAGTGTTTGACAGCATCGTGATGTCTATTGGCCATCGGCGATGGACGATAGCATCGTCTATCGACCCAACCCTAGTATATATATATATATATATATACACACACACAGTATACTGTGTGTGTGTGTGTGTATATAAAAAACATACACATGCATGTATATATTTAAGAAAAAAATTATGTTTATGTATTATATAAGAAATATATAAATGTATTTACATGTAAATATTTTCAAAATGTATACTGAATGTGTGTGTGATTTACACAGTACACATACATACATTATCTAAAGAAAAACTTTTATTTTGGATGTGATAATATTTAATAATATTAGAGATTATCAATATTATATATTTAAACATGCTTAATCACTTCCACCAATTTTTACATTTAAATTAGTTTTGCCAGCATCTACAGTAATGCTCACTTAAATATTCATCGTATAATATATATTTTAATTTTGGAAACCCTTAATTCACTTGTAGATTTTAATATCTTTTAGTGTTTTACATTTAGAATATTAACATCAGTGCATGCATACATTTATAAAAGGAGGAGAAACAACTGACAAATTTGATACTGTAATGAAATGTAACTTGGAATAAATAAATAATAATTTTAGGCTCACCTCACAGCAATCTAAGGAAACTAAATACACACACTAGGGTGGTTTGCCCAAGATTGTCAGATTCATTTACATTTATTTTTGTTGCATTGCTGTTTGGATCGACAGCAGGAGACTCACCTTTACACTCACATAAATATACATACACATCATGAAGAGCTGGCCTCGTTTCTGACAAATGACACATGGTGCTTTTTCACACGCGGCGTTGCACGATTAGCAGTGCAGTGAGCCGTGAAGCTAATTGCCACAATGTTCTTTCAAGCACCGTGCTGACATTTAGTTAGCAATGGCCAAACATACATTACCATTCAGTTTATGAAGATGAAAGCCTGTTTTGATTGATCAAAGTACTGTAGCACCTTAGCTTGAACAATCATTCTGTTCCAGGTTATTAACTACTAACATGTATTAAATCAAGATTTTTTATTTATTTATTTATTTATTTCAGAAAAATAACAGGCAATTCTCTGGGAGAATAGTGCCATAACCTTGACTATTTAGATAGTCTCAATGGAAATTAATAAAAACAAAAACAATAAACAATTTAAAAGTTAAAGTCAGTAAGATTTGAGAGTAAAAACTAGGCTATTTAAACGCCATAGTCACAGACAAGCTATGATAGATAATAGAAAACCGCTTAGGGGCGCATTTTTTCCCCAATTAGTGCTTGTGCCGCCCCCCACGTGTCTTGAAAAAAATGCCGCCCCGTGCCTAAAACCACCACTGGCCCCAGTGACAGTTTTTGTACTTTTTTTTTTCTGAGAGTGTTTCAAAAACAAATCTCATTACCCCAAACATTTTAACAGTAGTGTACTAATATACTATAAGAAAATATTAGTGCTATATAATGTATTTTGCTTGTAATAACAAACACACAGAATATATCTAGCCAAAATACACAGCTACTTTTAAACTTTTTTTTTCTTTAATCTGCAAAGCATATAGTTACATCTACCAGCAGGGGCTAACATGACCAGAAACCAAAAACATAACCACATGGACTGGCCTCATGCTTTTGCGTTTTTCTCTTACCTGAGAAACTGTCAGATTAGGGGACAATCAGGAAACTCCTGATCACTTTAGATGAGGTTATGCTGTTCCTGCTGAATGGGCAAACAGATGCATAGATCTTCCATGGAAAGGAAAGGAATTGAAAAAGTGAAGCGTTTTATAAATGAAACATAAAGATGTACAGGCATTTCATAGATACATAAATGAGTATATCATATGTCTGTTTTCTGCATTCGTGTCTTATTTCTGTTCCTCACTATCCAATGGGTGCAAAAGATCAGTTGAGTTTCCCTGTCATCTGCTGGTGGTTGGTGCTCACTACAGCAAGATATCAGCCCTGTCTGTAAAAAAAGAATATTTCAATTCATAAATAAGAATTTCACTAGGATTCTAACAGTGTCCAAATATAAATATTAAATTGTAATTGATGATAATAAAAATTGAATGTAAATAGCTCAACTTTTTAATCCTAAATAAAAAATAAATAATGCATGATAATGCAATAGTTTATAAAATATTTTATGAAAGAACGTGTGGATATAAAGATGTTTGGATCTTAATTGGCCTACTGAATAAACAAATGTGCTTCAACCGTTTAAAAGTGTCACGGGCAGGCCTCTATCTCTCTAATCAAAAATAGACAGGATCTGATAGCTGGCCAGATGATTTCACATGAGAGGAATGCTCATATCAGGCTGGAGAATGTTACAGAACGCTTGCCAGAGGTTCACTTCCCTCTACAAAAAAACTTTTGATCCAGTCATTACATGGGCAGAAATGCTGGCCTTCAGTCCCCAAATCCCACCACACACCAGCAAAGCCAAGTCAGTAAATCCTGCACAGGTGGGAGATTATTTTAGTCATTCCTTTGAAGAAGCTCAGGTTAAAGCATTTATTTCTGTACACTGATGTTAATGTTTTAAGTAAATTAAAGGACACAATGGCATCTATTTGATGTCTACGCTTACACTGCAAGACATTTTTATGGGTCTATAGATGTGAAATTTTGATGATATTTTTTAGATGTCTTTAAGATAATTCAATAATTCCAATACAGAAACTATAGGATGTTGCGCAAATGCGCATGCGCGACTGAACGAATCACTCCCACGAGACGACTCGTTCTTTCCGAGTCACATTAAAGATTCGTTCTAAATGAATGAATCGTTCAAGAACGACCCATCTCTGTGGCGCATGTTATGAGTATTCGCGGGCAGTCTGTACTTGTTTTGATAGTTGTGAACGCTGACATTAAAACCATAGACATATACTGAAAACATATGTAAATGTCATGTTTAAGACCACCCAGACGTTGCGTTGTCCATTTTGTGGGTCCTAAAAACAAAGTTTTACTACCAACACAGCAAATACCTCGCACAAAAACCGTAACTTAGTGGAAGCCTTTCCGTTGTCCTGTGAGCTTATGTTTGCTTTTTAAATTGCGCTGTGTTGTGAGTTTATGTTTGCTTTTTTTAATTTCGTTATTTTGTGAGTTTTATGTTTGCTTTTTTTAATTGCGTTGTGTTGTGCACTACTGGGCCACAGTAATACGAGGCTTCTGATGAATAGAATTAAAAGATTCGAGTCCCTGGGATGAAATCAAATTGTCACAACACATTTGTTACACGTTCTTCTGGGATTTGTACAGTTTAAGTAATGTTATGCTCAGACATGTCCATTGAGTGGAGTCGAGTCATTCCGCGGAATCGATGAATCAGTTCTTTTTGGAATCGACTCCGGGTCATACCTGGCCCCCATTCACAGCAACCACGCAGCGAGTTTTTCAGAGCCAGCACCATTCATTCACCATTCACGTTTTGCTCAAACTCCTGTTATTTCTGTTAGAACATAGAAATGAAAGGCTCGTTCTGCTCTCACTGCAGGGTTTTCTGGCTGCCATGGCAACAGTAGCCTACCTGTATCAAAAACGGCTAGAGCTGACAAATGGAGCTTTCTAAAGTCATAAACAGCAGTATAAGGAATATGTGTCAAACTTTATATGTTCACATGCCATTGGGACTCAGTGGTTCATGTGTGTGCAATGTATTAATGTTTCTTTTCCAGGAAGTTTTATACAACAACAACATAACAGCTCAGAAATATACACAATAAGGTAGGCCTACTTAATTGGCCTAAGAATCTCTAATTAATTAACAGAACATGGTGTATAGGCTATATATATTGTTCTAAATGACTACTGCAAATTGAAGTTATCATCATCAGCTGTTTTGTTGGTTTTCATGCAAAGCTAAAAGGAAAGGTTAACTATGTCTTCTGTGCATTCTCTTTAACACCCACATGCATGGATTCAAGTGTTCCTGCACAACAGTTTCATGCTATAAACACACAGACCAGCTCAAGCTCTGACTGTAAGCAGATCTCCCATAAGAATTATAGAGTAATTTATTGCGTGCATAGTGAAATCTACATGCTGCCGTTTTTGAATGAAAAATACATGTACAGTTTTCATGTATACTACTTGTAACGGATTGTCAGGAGACGGTAGATCCATTCGCAACTCTTTATTAAGGTTTTCAGGCAAGGGTCGAGGCAACAGGCAAAAGTTCACAGATCAAGTCCAGGCACGAGTTGGGGAAACAAGCAAGATTCAAGGTCGAGTAAACAGTCCAAATAGTATCCCAAGAGTCATTCCAAAAGGGTAATCCACAAAACGCTCAGTAATGACACGAGATCTAGACTTCGCATCGAGCGATCTCCCACGGTTCCTTAAATACAGGCAATAATGCCAAACAGGGTACAACAGGCCGGCGGGCTTGTGGTGCCTGGTCTTGCTGACGTTGCAGACCGTGCAGCGATGGGCGAATTGGATTACATCCGCTGTGAGGGTGGACCACTGGAACCTGTTGGTGACCAATTCGGTGGTTGCTGCTATGCCTGGATGGCCAGAGCTGGGCAGATCGTGTATAAGGTGTAGCACTTTTCCCCTTAATTCCTCAGGTACTTGTGTCTGGGCCTCGGTAATTTCGGAGATGATGTCCCAGCGGATAGGAGCAACAATGGTTGAAGAATAATGACCATCTTGCTTGTCGAGAATTTAACCTCTTGGCCCCCTTGATGTACTCGAGGTTGCGGTGGTCGGTTAAGGGTAGGGTTGATCCTTCCAACCAGTGACGCCATTCCTCTAGTGCAGCTTTCATGTCCAAGAGTTCCCGATCTCCCACGTCGTAGTTTTGTTCTGCTGGTGTGAGCTTTCGTGAGTAGAACGCACATGGGAAGAGTTTGCCTGGATCGCCATGACGTTGAGAGAGTATAGCGCCAATTCCTGTACTGGATGCATCAACCTCCACCGTGAATTCTTTTTCTGGGTCAGGGTGACGGAGAATAGGAGCCGATGTGAAACGGGATTTGAGCTCTTTGAAGGCGCTTATACTCTAAGGGCTCCAGTGGAGCAAAGAAGGTCCCTTGCGTGTCATTGTCGTTAAGGGTGCGGCCACGAAACTGAAGTTTCTTATGAATCGCCTGTAGAAGTTGGCAAAGCCCAGAAATCTTTGAAGTTCCTTGATGGTTTTTGGACGTGGCCAGTTAACTACAGCGGATACCTTGTTTTCGTCCATAGTTACCCCTTCGTGGCTGATTATGTACCCCAGGAACGCGATTCTTGATTGATGGAACTCACACTTTGATAACTTGGCAAAGAGCTGATTCTGTATGAGACGCTGTAACACTTGCCTGACGTGCTGAACGTGCTCGTGATAGGTTTCTGAGTAAATCAAGATATCGTCGATGTAGACAATCACAGTTCTGTTCAGTTCATCACGGAAGATGTCGTTGATCAGGGACTGGAAGACTGCTGGGCTGTTTGACAGACCAAAGGGCATAACTTGATACTCGTAGTGACCCGTGGTGGTAGAGAAGGCCGTCTTCCATTCATCCCCCTGGCGAATCCTGACCAAGTTATATGCACTGTGAAGGTCCAGTTTAGTAAAGTCTTTTGTCTGCTGCTCAGCTGGTACCTTGTTTGAGAGCTAGGATCGCGTCCGGTGAGCAGGGAGCAGATTAGTGATACCTTGCTGTCATCGTCTGTAAAAGTTCCGGGTTGACGAGTGATATACATACTGCACTGCATCAAAAATCCGCGGCACTTCCCGGGTGCTCCGTCATATTTCTCTGGAAGTGAAATCCGTGCAGTGTGGCTGGTACTCGGCATAGCGGGTGCTGCCATGACGTCACCGGTTCTGGTGGCGGGTAGTGGCGTCATGGCGGCACTGGTGGAAGTCAAAGACTGCATCGAAGCTTGGAGTGAAAGAATGGATTGCTTCAGATCCTCCGTCATACGAGTGAGCTGACCCAGTTGCCGGTGATGGGTGTGTTGTACCGAGCCCAAACGAGCGATCTCACGTGTCACTTCAAACATAGTTGCTGGATCTGTGTGTGGCGAAGTCTTCTGTAACAGATTGCCAGGAGACGGTAGATCCATTCGCAACTCTTTATTAAGGAATTAGGGGCAACAGACAATGTTCACAAACAGAGTCCAGGCAAGGGTCGAGGCAACAGGCAAAAGTTCACAGATCAAGTCCAGGCACGAGTCGGGGAAACAAGTAAGATTCAAGGTCGAGTAAACAGTCCAAATAGTATCCAAAGAGTCAATCCAAAAGGGTAATCCACAAAACGCTCAGTAATGACACAAGATCAAGACTTCGCATCGAGCGATCTCCCGCGGCTCCTTAAATACAGGCGATAATGCTGAACACCTGTGACGGAAATCCGCGCGGGTGTTCGGGGAAAGGGGTCCGGGTAGGAACTAATATTCCGGCGATGGTTCCCACTGATGGCGGTCGGACGGCGCCACAGAGGACCGCCCTGTAACACTACTGTATTAATACTGTTTCTGTTTCAAATACTGTAAATGCACAAAAATAAGAAAAATGTTCGATCACCAGATCCAATTTTTTAGAATGATTTCTGAAGCAACGTGTGACACTGGGGACTGGAGTTATAATACTGAAAATTTGCTTTGAAGGAGTAAATAACGTTTTTAAATGTGTTCAAATAGAAAATGGTTATTTAAAATGTTAATAATTAACTCAAAGTACCATTGAAATGTACTCCCCAGTGAGCTTGACAGGCCAGTGAGATCAGGAGAGCATTGTGGGTTGTTTGTGTGTCGTGGGTGGGAGATCAGAGTCACTCCAGTGCTCTGACAGGCTCTTTGTCTCGCTCATGAGGGAAAGATGCTCTAATGGATCAGAGGAAGCCACTTCACTTTTACCACTCACTGCAATAAGAATGAGGCCACTGCAGATCTATCTATCTATCTATCTATCTATCTATCTATCTATCTATCTATCTATCTATCTATCTATCTATCTATCCATGCCATTCACAAAAGAATTTACTGATCCTTCTTCTACTCTTTCCCCTCTCTATCGCTTTCCTGCAGGGTTGTGAAAGAGGCTATTTATCTGTGCCAACAAACAAACATTGACTGGTGCTTCAAAAATGTCAAGCTGTCATCCAGCGGGTCCAGTCGAATTAAATTCTCAACATCACTGCATCAGTAACTGACAGATTCATAAAAGGTCTGTGTTACTCACAGATGTTCAAATGTAGGTAGTTTTATTTTGCATGTTTTGATTTCTTCTGCTTTCCTCCCCTATATGACAGACTGTGTGTAGGCAGCTTGGCTCCACCATTTCCAGGCTGCGCAGGACAACGTTCTGGTGACAGATCCGCCCTGGGTTTCCGTTCATTAGAGGGCCAGCGGGAATGTAGCAAACTGCGAGGGTGTTGTATGAGGCGTAGCCTGCAGTAATGTCCCAGTTTTCTGTGTTCACCCTGCAAGCTGTCCCCTTGATGTGTGTGTGTGTGAGAGAGAGAGAGGGTGCATTACTAAAAAGAATTTTTGTAAATTATATCAAAAAATTTATATTCTATACAATAGTATTATGGTATTTAGAGATGTCCCACATGCATTAAGGGAATACACACCACATACTTATTCTTGTAGTAGTATGGGGTATTTAAATACAATCTAAAAATGCTGGGTTAAATACAACCCAGTACTGGGTACAAAATATGGACAACCTAGCGATTGGGTTGTTTTCAACCAACAACTGGGTTAAATTTTTAACCTAACCTCCTGGGCAGTATCCAAACCAATCAAAACAACTTAATTGCTGGGTTTGTGCATATTTTACCCAGTATTTTTAGAGTGTAAAGTGTAAAGCAATCACTTATAACATCCTAGTCCAAGCACACCAATAATGTGCATAAAAACACCCTAGCAACAACTTAGAACATCCTAGTAGTAACTGCATAAGAATGAGCTTAAAAACCACATAGCAACATAGTTGGGTGGCTGTCAGGGGGTTTCTATGCAGTTTGTATGCGATTACTGTGTTCTAGGGGTTGCTTTTGCACTTAGCAACTGAATAGCAACACCCTGGCAACCATATAGAACATACTAGTAACTGCATAGAACAATCGGAACACACCAGTAATTGTGCAGTATGATAGTTGAGTGTTGAGTACTACCAGGGTGTTGCTATTCAGTTGCTTAGGTGTTTTGCCTATTTTTAGGCATACTTCTAGGCAGTAACCCCACCGCTGGGTCAAAACAACCCAAAATTCTTGCTGGGTTTTTGCATATTTTAACCAGGACTGGGCTATGTAATCCAGCATTTTTAGAGCGTAGTATTACCATCCTGCACTGTCAATACCTATGCAGTACTTTTTGCAAACATGGCTAATTCCCGGTACCAAGAAGTATCATTTTGGATACCACAGTGTTATTATTCTGTACCGTGAAAACAAACTGTAAACTGTTTATTTAAATCTAATTGGTTAATGACAATGTTGTCCCAGGGTCAACAAAGATGTTGAACCAGGGACATATTGAACTTGGCAAAATCAGGTTAGCATGGTAATACCATGGCATTCTTTGAAGTATCTAGGACTATCTTTTTTATTTTTTTTTTTTTTTTTTAGAGATGGTACTGTGCTAATACAGTGGCATTTAAGACATACCAGCACCATACCAGTACCATGAAATACCATAGTGTATTTCAAAATATCGTAGTATTACCATCCCACACCATCACTTCACCATGTTACAATCCACAGCACTTTTTTTGTATGAATGACTAACACAAAGTACCTAGGAGTACCATTTTAGATACTGTGGTAAATGACTATGGTATTCATTCCATATCATTCTACATATAAAAGTACCATGGAAATTATATTCAGTTACTATCACTATACCATGGGTTATCAGTAGGATGAGATCTCCTCTATTATGCAGTTTCCTCCTTTAGGCATTTTGGTAATGTAGTGTTTTTACAGTAAGAGGTACAGGTGCTGATGGTTTAGGAATCTCACGCAGTGCAGACTTTCCCGTGTGCTGTGCGTCTATCTTTAGCACACTAGGACCAAATAACTTGGCATGGGTTCAGCCCGTTGCCATGGACACTTTTGTACAAGCTCCAGGCTGCTGATTCGTGAATGTAGAGTGAAAGCACGTGCCGCACAACACAGCAGATCACAAAATCTAGCACACCACAGACATCTGATCAATAACAGTGCATCAGTTATCTTTTGATCATCAAGGGTTATTTAGCTTAATTTCCCAAATGTCGCATAAATGAACACACATGAACTGCAATGTATGATTTGATTAATCAGGGTAATAATGAGAAACAGGATTCCTGCCGGGGGGCCGAACAATATAAAAATAATGAGTTCTGAGCTCATCAAGTTAATTACAATGAGAATGGTATTGGGGATTCTCATAGTCTACCTGGAGCAAATAGGCAACGCTACAAAAACAGCGTATCTAGGGACTGAAATATGTCACCTTAGCAACCCCTACGTCCTAGCAAGTGTACAGCAATGTGCTGAAACACTAAGAAAACATTAGCAACCACACAGCAACACCATGTTAAGTACCCAACTATGTTGCTACACAGGGACAGTTTTTAAACGCACTGCTGTGCAGCTACTAGGACATTCTTAGATGGTTGGTAGGGTGCTGCTAAAGCAATCACTTATAACATCCTAGTCCTAGCACACCAATAATGTACTTAAAAACAGTCATAACACCCTAGCAACAACTTAGTATATCCTAGTAACTGCATAAAAATGATCTTAAAAACAGTCGCCACATAGCAACATAGTTGGGTGGCTGTCAGGGGTTTCACTCTCATGTCGTTCCAAACCTATAAGACCTTTGTTCAGCTTCGGAAAACACAAATTCAAATGTTTTAGATGATATCAGAGAGCCATCTGACGCTCCATAGACAGCAACACAACTAGCAATGATCCAGGTCCAGCAAAAACGTCAGTTAAACAGTTCATGTGACATCAGTGGTTTAACTTCACTTTTGCGATGCTAGGAGATTGATTACTTTTTTAGCGCAAAGAAAACAAAAACAGCATAATTTACTCATAATTTAAAAAATCTATTCTTCTCCCGTGACTTACGTCTTCCACCAGTTTAAAGAGTACTGAATAGCAACACCCTAGCAACAACATCGAACATACTAGTAACTGCGTAGAGTGATACACTAGCAACTTAGTACATCCTAGCACTGCAATGTGCTGAAAAACCATAATCAACCTACCAGTTGGGTGGTTGTCAGAGTGTTGCTATGCAGCCGCTAGTGTGTTCTGACTGTTTTAAGCACATTGCTATGCATTTACTATGATGTTCTGAGTGGTTGCTTTCACATTTAGTAACCGCATAGTAACACTTTAGCAATCACATAAAACATACTAGAAACTGCATAGAACAATCAGAACAACACTAGCAGTTGCTTAGGAAGATAGTTGGGTGGTTCCCAGGGTGTTGCTATGCAGTTGCTAAGGTTTTTTGACTGTTTTTAGGCACATTGCTAGGATTTCAGGACTAAGTGATTACTTTAGCATTCTAATATCACCATTGCAATGCGCTTAAAACAGTCATGACGTATCAACATAGTTTAATGGTTACCAGGATGTTGTTATAAGGTTTGTTATGACTGTTTATGCACAGTGATATGCAGTTACTAGGGCATTGCGCATGGTTGTTTCTGCAACTTCATAGCAACACCCTAGCAACCACATATAAGATAATATATCTGCACAGAAAAATCAGAACACATGCAATAATGTAGCAACAAAGTTGGGTGGTTTCCAGGGTGTTGTTATGCAGTTGCTAAGGTGTTTTGACTATTTTTAGGTATATTACTAGGATGCCAGGACTAGAATGTTCTAAGTGTTTGCTTTAGCAACACCACTTAGAACATACTAGTAACTGCATAGCAATGAGTTTAAAAACATTCACTACATAGCAACATAGTTTGGTGGTTGTCAGGGTGTTGCTATGCGGTTGTTAAGGTGTTCTGACTGTTTTTAGCTGAGTGCTACAATGAATGATACCTCAAATATGCTTTATGGCATCCTGAATCCCAGATATTTCCTGGTTACTAATGTGTTGAGAGTGTTTCTATGTAGTTGCTAAGTTGTTCTGGTGGTTGCTATGGCGATCTGGCATATTCTGGTCCCTAGATACAGCTCCTTAAATATAAGGTTGTGTGAGTTTTTTCTTCCTTGAACTGTCCACAAGATGAGTATTGGAAGTCTTATTGCTAACAAATATTATATGTTTAAACTGTGCGAAATCTATATTTAAGTGATTTTACTTTGCATAAAATGAGTCTTGTTTGAACATCTGCCATGAATGGAAACTTGGTTGTTTGCATATCATTACTGTGACATGAAAGTGAGAAAGCTATAGAAGAAACAGATGAAATATTACGATTTTAACAGGGGTTGTTCTCTATATCACACACACAGATGACAAAGCCCTAGATAGAAAACCCAAGAGCGTTTGCAAACCCTTTGAGCTGTTGTTTTAAACTAATTTTGGAGAGGAGTAATTTAGCAAATTATGTGTCAGCATGTTCATCTCAGGGAAACAACAGCTGATCTATGTGTGTGTGTGTGTGTGTGTGTGTGCAGGCACATTGTGTTGCAGTTGTACGTGGGCTAACACATGGTAGAGCAGCACAGCTCTGACAGCCTGAGAGCGGAGAGAGAGAGAGGATGAAGGGAAGGGAG
The DNA here is from genome assembly GCA_034779775.1 of Enteromius afrohamiltoni. Classification (NCBI taxonomy): domain Eukaryota; kingdom Metazoa; phylum Chordata; class Actinopteri; order Cypriniformes; family Cyprinidae; genus Enteromius; species Enteromius afrohamiltoni. Next base: position 13,458,160 of record JAUYWG010000064.1, on the reverse strand, counting down.
GGGGAAGAGAGAGTGATAACATGACAGAAGCGAGAGAATCGGAGAGTTAAAGAGAGAGAGAGAGAGGCAACCTGCCAGTGAATGGTAACACAGGATCAACCCTCAGCCTACGGTAACTGCACTCGGACACACACACACTCGTTACACACACATGCAAACATGCTGGAATGAACGGACTGAATTCCGGTCAGCGCTTTCCAACTAAAAGCATCAGCAGAAGACAACCGGTGAGTTTCGTTCCCTGTGTGTTTGTGCCTACATATCGCCACTTTAATGTCTTTCAGCTTAATGTGACAATATTATCAATCGAAATGTAAATTGTTGCTTGTCACTTAATCAGTCTGACAGTACTTTAAAGACTTATGCTGCTTGGTTAACCGGTTAGTTCAATCATGTTGTACTTGCTTGAATGAAAGTGACTATGTTTTGTTGTGTGTTAGTGATTCGTAAGCTTTTAATTCCTTTAAGCCTGCTGCCTTTTTGCCCGCCGTCCTGACTAGACGACAAGAGATCCGTAAAGCCTTTGTCAACTGATTTAATGGGGTCTGACTTTTAGATGGTCAGTTTGTTGTTGCATGTCAGGAGGCTTATTGCGTCATTGTGATTGCCGGGGACACCCCCTCTCTTTTAGCTGACCGCACAGAGTGACAGGAAGTCTTGTAAAGGCTTGTACCTGCGAACGGTACGCACACAGAAAATCACAAGAGGCTGTGCTTCTGTCTCCCACCCACATATATGAATCAGACTGCTGCATGTGATTATTCTAACACACTGCTTCGTTTGATACTTGTGTATGTCATTTTACACATTCTTGAATTTGATGAGTGTTTAAGTGATTATAATGTTTAGTCAACTGGTAATTACATAAAACATAAAATAAGGATATGGTGATGAGGACCCAAACATGAAGTGGAGTGGGGGTTTTTGGTGATAATGGTGCATTATCTGTCTCATTATAGACGGTGCATTATCTGTCAAATTATTGTTATAAATAAATATAAAATACATGTTATTTGAGTTGAATTTTAATATTGTTTTATGTAAAAATAAAGAGAGCAGTGTAATATGAGAGAAAGTATGGCTATGTAAACGATAAAAGATCAATTAATTTGTTACATATCTGATATATGTATTGTGTAATAATGAGTTCATACTTTAAATGTTTGGAGAAAAAAATTCAAAAACCATTATTTCATGTAAAAGCTAGCATTTGTGAATTTTAAAATGAAATCATGACAATTAATAATAATTTTAAAAGATAATACAATTAAATCCACTATAGACAATACATTTATTACTTTTACTAATAAATACTTTTATTAATAAATAAAATTTCACTATTCACTAAAATTCATGAAAAAGTACTGAAATCCTTACTAATTTATATAAGAAATATCTAGTGAATATTTTTTTAAGCTGCAAGTTAAAATTGATATCGTAAAGCCATAAAATATCTCTAAACAATAGATGTTTTTCAAAATATATGATGTCATGAAATATTTTTTTAAACATTACATGTTAGTTAAAAGCAACTACATGACTCTGACATTAAACAAATCTATTAAACACATCAAATTTAAAATAAAGACATTTTACAGGATTTGTGAGTAAAAACCTGGACCAAATGATATTAATGTTTACAGGTCATTATACAAAATATTTGACAGCAGAAGCTGAATTTAGTTTTCCGGAGAGCTGTGTAATACTTTGTATACTGCTGGGCTCTGATTCAGTTCCAGGTTTGTTGACTGCATTACATTGAATTTCATTTTGCAACATTCTTTTTAAATTATAACAAAGTTTTGAAATATTCACAGCAGTTTGGACTGTTTATAAGCAAACGTGGTGTGAGTTTTAGGGTTGAGACCTTGTTTGGTGGTTTGAGGTAATCACACATGTGCTTGTGTTGTAACCAGAATAATTGGTTTTAGACTGTTGTAGAAACTAATGCATATCTGAAGGTTTATCTCAATAGGTCCTCAAATATAACACATTTAAGTTTCATTACTTGGGAATGCTTTAAAACAGAAAGTGAGCAGATGAATTCTGTTTTCCACACACTGTGGGCTTCGGACCCCGGGGATTTGACTGTTAAACCATTAGAAATTAGATTAGAGACTGGAGATTACTAGCTCTCTACCTCTAGACTGAAAACTCTGTCAGACATGAGTTGGTGAGAGAGTTAGGATGGGTTGTTTGATCAGTATTATCATGCACCGTGAAACCTTTGATCTCTGATCTGTCCGTCTGTCTGTGGCTGAGAGGCTGTTTGCTGGGATTACAGCAGGATTAGGACATTTTTTAGTTATTGCGTTTCAGATTTTGAAGTTGCTGTGATGGTAATATGTGGTACTTAGATATAAATTATGATTTTGCTTGTTTACTATACTCATATACCTTGTCATATTATATTTTATGGTGATTCTATGATTATAAAATACTATGGATTTAACCTGTTTTTTTATATGGCGGTGGTACAATGAGTATCATGGATTTACATATGGAATGATTACCATATTTATGTCAATACTTGAATTAATATGAATTGAACTGTACACAGAGATCCCATGGTCATGTAACACCCAGTAATACTGAGGGATTTTAAAAAGCAAAAATTAATATTATGGTAAATCATGAAATTTCTGTAGGGAAAAAAGAAAATTAATAATCATCATTCCAAATTATATTCACTATAGACATTTATGATTAAAAAAAAAAAGATATTAGTTTCCATGACTTGAAAATAAAATGTAGAATTAATAAAATGTAAAAAGTAATAAAAATGAATAAGATTAATATTATTCATTTTTATTACATTATATTTAAAATAATAATATAACAGAATTATATATAGTGAAAACGATTTTGTCTTTTAAAAGATCATAAAAATGTATATATTTATATGAATTAAATTTAAATAAAAATTAAAATCATAAGCCTTAAAAATCATTTTTAAAAGTCATACAATATTTAATATCTGAAAGTCATTCACCTTGAAATGTAACATTTTTCAGATTAATATATTAATTTATATATCAGTATTGCCATCGCATGCTATGTGCTATGACATACTACAGTACTTTTTTTGGGTACCTGCTTGTGAAGCTTGAATCAGAGAGACGGAAAGAGAAGATAAGAGAAAGAAAGAAATTGATTTGCATGGTCTGTAAGAGGAATAGAGTGTATATTTTAACAGCTGATGGGTCTCAGACTTGAGAGGTTGAGGGCCAGCGTTTCCCCATAACTCAGCCAGCGTTCAGCCTGTGTTGACAGTCCAGCTGTGAGACGGACGCTATTTTCTCCTGCAGCACCCATCTCAAGCCTGGCAGTGAGAAGCAGCGTGGGCAGGACTAACCAGCATGACCTTCTCCTGTTTGTCGCCACACTGGGCGTCTTAATTCCCTCTCTGAAGCCTGGCAGGCTGCTGTAATCTGAGCTGACTTTAGGGCACAGAGGAATGATAATGCATCGGAATCCTGGATGCAGGAATTAGAGTTCCAGTCCGTGGATCTGGAGTGCTTTGGAACATTAAACTGGGAGGCATTTATATGCAGAAGCACATGTGGGTGTATGTGAGTGTCTGTGTGTGCGTGCACGTGTGTTTATAACATCCGCCCACTCACAGGCATAATTTATTTAAATTTATAGCATAAATGAGCTCTTCTCTTCTCAACAACACAGTTATAAAATGAAGGTAGTTTAAGTGTGTAGCTTTCATTAAAAATGAGACAAAGCACGCTGAAGTCATTAACCACAAAGTATTTTGCTCTATTATTGTTCATGGCCAGTGAGGTATTTTTAGAGTAGGGACAGCAGCAGGACAGAGAAAGAGGTCAGATTAAACGCAGGTAAATGTCTTCTGAGGTGAGGAGCTGTTCCCCGACCTGCCCTGTTTAACTACAATACTGACAGTGACTGTGAATGAATCTAAAGCTCTCATGCCTGTAGACAGTTTATTTTTTTTAATTGATGCACAAGAACCAATAGTATTTCACAACAGCAAGACGCAATCGATCACGAGACGCACACGAGCCAATGACGTAAGGATGTAAGGAAGCGGATTTTTTGAAATCGAAACGGCGAAATGTGTCTGAAAAGGGGTACCACAGTGTTATATTTCATGCAGTTGTGTACTTTCATTATCTCAAAATTCTGTAGGATTTGTAAATCCAAAGAAATTCCAGATTTAAATAATGAACCGCCCCTGTTCATTGTCGCCTATTAATGACGCTATATCAGTGCTATCCTCGGTTTCACAATCACAAAAAAGTAGATGCATACAAACTGAGGCGAAAAGATATCGAAACAAACAAACGAGAACAAATATTGGTGTGGCGTTTTAGAAATGGAGAGAGCTTCGCGAAAACCTGGGCCTGGACAGAGACTCGTCTCTCGCTTGTGGTTTAATAGACGGGTAAGCAAATATATATTATTCATTGTGTAAGTAATAGTCATGTACAGGTGGTTAGGTGATCAAACAGATATAAATGAGCTTTTTATCTGTGAACATGATTTGTGAAAACGACATCTCTCAATATTCCACGCTCCGTCATTGCGTCATAGAACTCTTTGCCTCTGTTATTGTTTTTTTATTAAATGTGACCTCTAGTGACGAAAACTTACATATTGTGCCTTTAAGTGACTCTGGTCCTAGTTTTATTTAGAAATATTTGTTTGATTCTAAATATACAATTTAATACTAATGCTTATTTTTTATGTGTAAAAGGATATGTGAGGACAGGGACATCTCTGAGTGCTCATACTAGCAAAACCTGATGCACTAATGTGTGTAAATGCATCTCTCTCTGCCATATACTACTTAAGCTGCATCTCAAATTAGTAAGGCATCTTGTTAAGTGGTAAGACATTTAAAGAGACGTTGGGTGGCTATCAGCGCGAACACCAGTGTCACCAGGGGAAATGTCATTTTTGTTTGCGAGTTCCTTCCCTTGAGGGAAAAGAAGAGACTGACGGTACTAACGCTGTTAAGGTCACTAACAGCGTTAGATTACAAAAACATGTGCTTGTTTGCTTTGTTGTAGATCTGTTTGTTAGATAGCATTAGGTGTACAGTCACTAACCGGAGCAGAAGGCTGCAATCTGAGCAGGCATTATTACACTCGGGTCGGTCTGTATGCAGCTGCTGTCAGATGGACCCTCATCTAAGACATCACATGTCTTCAGAACAGTTTGTTTTTTAGGAATGGACACAACAAGCCTGACATTTTAATCAAAGGTCACACGTGACAGCCTTTAGCACACGTTGCAATGGCCATTTCACTCTTTACCTGTCAGACGGGGCACAAATCACACTTCAGCCGGAGAAAGAGGGGCAAAACTAAGAGATATCGATTAATAAATATTGACAGTTTGATGTTTTTCAAAAGATTTGACCTCTTAAAATATACATCTGTGACTTTTTGCCCATATGTGTTGGCTTTGAAGCCTATGTGTTGCTGACAGTCAACTTTATTTTATTTTATTTTATTTTATTTTGCCTCAGAGAGCTTTGTCATTCACGTGTGTTTCGTAACTAAGTGTCGTAACTTGAATGCCATGTAACCTTGCGGTCCACCTGTGACAGCGGAGTGTATCTCTTGCTGGTCATATATTTATTTCTGTACAAAGGGGGGTGAGGTCTGTCTTAAGCGGGCTATTCTTACCTCAACAGCATTTGCTCTGCAAGTCCAAACATCCGAGAAATGGCCTTGAATAAAGTTCAGGGTGTATGACATCAATACTGCGCTGGACATATGTACAAAGCAGATATTTACAGAGCACTGTAATGTTTTATCTCACTGTATTCAGCTTCATCTCTTCATAAATCAGCTCAGCACTTGCTTTTCATGCACCAAAGATTATTTAAATTGAAATTAATGTGGAAATACTTTCCCTTGCAATGTGCAGAGACATAATCGGCAATAGGGAAACCTGTCTGGAAACCATTAGTAGTGTTTGCATAGTTCACCTGAAAAATGTGTATTTATTTTATTTATGACCTTTCTGCACCTTGAATGCGATAGTTGCGTTGCTGTCTATGGAGGGTCAGAAAGCTCTTAGATTTCATCAAAAATATCTTAATTTTTGTTCTGAAGATGAACGAAGGTCTTAAGGGTTTGGAACGACATGAGGGTGAATAACTATCCATTTGAATTATAACAATGTATTAAAATAGTTGTAATTTAATACATATAAGTACATTCTTGTGGTATTATTTGTGAAGTTTATCTGAGGGAAAATTGTTCAAATTAAATTACTTTCAGTCTGTTCACAATTCATAATGGCTACATCTAACAGTTTTAGACAAGTACTATTTTTTTCAGGAAATGTGAAAATCATCGCAACTCCATTTGGTGCAGCGATTACACACTGCACTTAGAAATTATTATTTTTTGATACATGACATCATGAAAACCCATTTGGGTTGACAGCACTTAACACAACCTCTTCTGTTAAGTACAAACTAAGTGACCCAGCTGTTTTCTTTCTGTGTAGCAATGTCAGGCTCTTTATCCATTATTTATTGACATGAGACATTATGTTAGCTCTGACGCATGAAGTGTCAAAGAGTGACATGCCAGCTATGACAGTTATGATTAGCTATACACAAGCTATGGTCAGCGCACACACACTGCAAACCATGTACATCTTTCATTTTTTTTATGTTCACATTTATCCTTCAGGCATAGAGATAGTGAAAGAGCCCCACTAGCACTTCTTTTCTTTTCTTCCAGCTTTGACGCCCACCGTCAAGTTACCCCCTACTAAAACTTCTCTCATGCCAACCCACACGTGCCAATCACAGCTTGTTACCAACCTGTTCTTAGTCTTCTAGACAGACATTGAGGGTAGGTTGTTAGCAAGAATAGCTTGTTTATCCCTCTCTCTCTTTCTTTCCGTGTCAGGATCATAATGGAGGAAGAAACCCTGCTGCGAGAGAGACTGCAGGCTATAACAGTAAGTATCAGGCTGGATTTGTATTCCTTTTTGGTTTTGCATAACAGGGAATTGAAGTTTTATATTGGCTAGTGAAGTATTATCACTGAATATATTGTTATTTGGCTTTGTTGTCAAGTTGATACCCACAAAAACTGCCTGAAACATGTACAGTATATAACAAATGAATTATATCTGGTGTTTTTATTCTGTTATTTAACTAAAATCACTTCTGTACCCTTAATAATATAACCCATTCAACCATAACTGGCCACACTACTAGTCTGTTTATCTGCTTAAATGTTTTATTAACTCTAGAGTGTGTATGGACAAATCGTTCCATGTGTTATTTCTGTCCACACTCATTTTATATATTAAGTCATGGTTTATTAGAGAGTTAAAAATAATGCTGCAAAGCCTCCTTCTTAAAAAGACTCTATTAATTCTCTCTTACACGCATGTTTTGTTAATAGCAAGACATTAAACACCACTGATAGAAATATAAACAACAAAAGATTACGAGGATCAAGGTGAAATGAAAAATGGTTTAGGAGCTTTATTACTTTACATGATTTGACTATGATTTCTTAACAGGACAAAAGAAGACTTCGAGAGGAGATAGAAAAGAAACGAAGAAACATTGAAGAAGAGAAATTAAAGCTACAATATCTAAAGGCATGTATTTAATTACAAAACCAAAAGTTATTGCATGTCATGTCATGCAGTTGTAAAGTATTTATTTTTATATTTTTTATAATAACAATACCTACATATCATATTACAAATATATTATTTATAAATAATGTATTAAAATATAATGTAGCTTAAAATATAAAATAATATTAGTAATAATATACATAATATAAAAATACAATATAATATATAATATAAAAATTATATATACTTCTGTATATTTTTAACATTAGGCCTACATAGAAATACATTTATTTGTTTATTTTCTATATAATTGTAGAAATGGAATGTATAAATGTGTTATACTCTAGTATTACTTATTTAAAATAAACAAATATATATGCAATTATTAATAGAACAATAATTAATAAATACTATAAAATATAAAACGTTTATTACTATTAATATAATTTGATATATTACAGAATATAATAAATATAGCAAAAATAAGTGAATT
>JAUYWG010000064.1:13426214-13441702 GCA_034779775.1 Enteromius afrohamiltoni | reverse complement strand
TTTATTTATTTTTTTTTTATTTTTTTTTTTTGGTAATATACAATATGTTTGTTTATTAAATATATACTGTATATATATATATATACACAGTATATATTTAATAAACAAACATATTGTATATTACAAAATATAATATATGTTATAATATTTATAAAAATTTTTATACATATTAGTAAATATTTTTAGAAACATGATTTTATTCATACACTGTATATATCATTTTAATATTATAATATTATAAATGCATTTCATGTTCCATTTAATATTCTGTCAAAAAGTATTATTTGCATTTCATTCACATATTTATAAATTTTTTATCTTTTGCTGTTAAAACTCTTATTATCATTTTCAAGCAGCTTTACAAAATATTTTCTCAAAAAGTACATGTAATCAATTTTTCTAGTCAGAACATAAATAAAACAAAGACTATCATTCAATTCATTTTCCATTCAAGCTGATAAATCTCTAAAAATTCTCCATTTGAGACGTTTGTATCTTACACTGCAGTGCTCTCATGCCGCATAGTGACATATTTTTCTCATCTGAGAACATATCCAAGGGCTCAGTGCCAGTCACATATGTCTGAATGGCCACCTACGCTTTGGCCCCCCAGCACCTGTTACTCTGATGCTCTACACAGGTTATTATTTCTTTCTGAATAGAGCAACCTTGAGCCTAAAATGCTCTTTTTCAATGCCTTATGCACACACAATAATGCAGTTTAAAATGCATCTCTCAGTTGTATTTATCAGTGATAGCTCCACCCACAACTGTTACATTCCCCATCACTTCCTAATAGGAGTCATTTAAGGGAATCCATCAGAAAGTGACACATGACCTCACTGACAAGCCACTTATCGATCAGTCAAACAAACAATTGAGTGACCAATCAGAGTTGAGCGTTTGTACCAGGAAGACACCCTGAGGTGACCAACATCAGTGACATCAGACCAACTCGCAATGACATTTCTGCCAATAACTCCCATGTCAGAGCAAGTTCACTTTCTATCCATGCATCCACAACATATTTACTCAAGCCCAGAGTGCATACGGGTTCCACAGAGAAGATTCTTGGCGAGGTGGAGATGATCTCCTTCTGGCTCCTGTTTCTAAAGCTCACGGTAGGTACTGGGACACGCTGGTACCTCCGTCTGCCTTCAATGCAAATGTTATTGTCACTGAATAATTTATGGAATACAGATTTTCATGACACAAATGCTGAGACGGAGAGGGTGCGAGCGTGTTGAAGTTTTTCTCACAAGCTGAGCTGCTAGAGGAGGAGTCGGGTAGGGGTGTTGCCATGGTAGTCAACACTTTACCGCTTGTCAATTTCATGAGGCTTTGTGCCTTTGTGTAGCTTGATTGGGGTGAAATGGGCAGGGGCTGAAGTGGATGGTAATTTCACATAATTTTGACTGTTTTTAGTGGTCGCATTAGCATGCCGCTTGAATTCTGAATGATTGTGGAGACTTTGGCGCAGTGGTGGTAATTATACCAAATGGGCATCAAGGCAAAGCTAGATTGCGAAAGTAATTCAAGCCATTTCAAGTGATGCAAACAGCCTATGAAATGTGTGAATGGTGCTGACAATTTGATTTCTGCACAACTTCCATATTGTAGTGATATCACGTTATGTTCAGCATGAAAGTGTGTAATTGTGGTTTTGATGTTCTGAGGAGAAAAAAAAAAAGTCTAATCCCCACTGCAGCCGATTTCATCTGTCAGATTGAGTTTGAGTGTTAGATCACACATCACTTTGGCACTTGGTACGAATGAGATCAGAAAAATCCATGTAAACAAACCACGCTGCCATGATCAAACACTCTGCAGTGGAGCATCAACAAGACAAGAGAAATATCTACGTGCAATGTGTGACTGATTATTAATTCTCACATAATATGCCCTCTGAATATGTATAGAAATATGAAAATAATATAAAAAAACCTGTGGTCAGAATTTTCGGTCAGAGGATATCACCCTTAAAGGATTTTCTTCATTCTTTTCCTTTCTGGTGTGATCCAGAGCCTATGCTGATTAATTGCAGGACAAAAGTTTCATGCATGAGGAGAAGAGCCAGTTCTGCAGTCTTATATAATGAATCTACTTACAGTATTTCTGCCTACTAAAACCCACTTTTGTGGGGAAAAAAATCACTGCAATAGTAAACAATTGATTCCACTTTATTCTAATGCTCTGGAATAATCTCATATAGGGCATAAATGTTGCAGATTTTACATTAAGGAAGCCAAGGTGAATTTCAAATGCCTGCTTGTACACATTAAAAATAGTTTTCACGCTATGTGTTAAACAGATGTAAAAAGGTGCGATTTGGCAGAGTCCATTCAAAAGGTAAGAATTTCTATGCAGAATGAAGCTAACACTTAACTAACCTGGTTTTTGAAGTGCTGTGCAATTACAACATGGTGCCTTTCAACCCCCGAGCCTTAAAATTAGGGGGTTTGACATGTTTAGAAGTGCTTCGCTCACTTTTTTCATCACACCTAGCTAATAATTTTTGGTTTCTAAAATATTCTGGGAATGTTAGGTTTTTGGTTCCAAAACATTCCCACAATGTTTTCAAGAATGTTTTCTTTTGGTTAGCCAGGAAAGCTTTCTTGACGTAAATAGAATGCTCCATTTGGATTAGGGGAAAATTACGGGAACCTAGAGGGTTTCCCTCAAACAGGTTTCCCTTAAGCCAGAGGGTTTCCCACTAGGTTCCCAGAACGTTCCCCTAACCTAAATCAAATGTTCTAATTATGTTCCAAGAAGGTTCTCAGAAAGTTCACTGAAGGTTCTGAGAACGTCTGAAATAAAGATATAACATAATATTCTCTGTAGGTTATACAAATAAAACTTTTTAAGTTATAAAGTAAACCTAAAAATAACCTGCAGGGAATGTTCTGGAATGTTCTGGAAATGTACTCTTTAGGTTACAAAAAATAAATAAATAACCTAGAATGTTCTTATTTGGTTACCAAAAAATAACCTAATGGAAACGTTCTTCATTTGTTGGGTAGTTCCGATTAGATTTTTTTATTATGTGATTATGTGATTCATGTTACAACTGCTACTTTGCATCTAATTCAAAACAAATTATGTCAGAAAAAATACATTCAGTTTTGTTAACTTTGTAAACTTATTTGAACGTCTTGCAAGGAATATTAATTTAAACCACATCAGCTCAGGTAACCCCTTAAGACTGAAAACTTAGCCCGGAAAAAAACTTTCTCATAAATTTAGCATTACATAAGAACTGTACTAAACATGAGTGGGTGCAAATTAGCTTTGATGTGCTTTGAATGTTTTGTTGATTAGGGAAATGAGATTTCTCTTGCTGCTTTTGAAATTTTTTGTCATCTTTTTCTTTTGCAGGGAGCTACGACTGAGCCTGAAGACGTGGATAGACTGGAAGAGATTGCAGGTTGTTCTCATCCTGAGAATCCAGAGCATACAGAGCTGAAGTTCCTGTCTGAGCCTGTAACCATGGAGACAAGTGAAAACTCCGGCACAGCAAACATAATTGACTGTGAAATGGAAGTCCTGGAGACTGAGTTACCTGAGAGCAAGGACACAGGAAACAAAGATGAACAAGTCTGTTATGATGCTGACATTTTAGAGTCCATTAGTACAAAAGTTGTGGCTGACATTTTAGCAGGCTTACCTCCTACCGAGACCAAGGCTGATGATCTGGAAGATGTTTGCAGTGCGAAAGAGGCGCTTGTCTTGGAGGATACTCAAGAAGAACTTTATCGGAATGAGTCAATTACCTCTTCAATGTCTGACACTCCGTCAAGTGCTGAGAGTGTGTATGAGAATGATGTCACGCATAAGAGGCAAGACTCACTAAGACAGGAACCAGTGGAGAACGTAGCACCTCAACCAGATGATGTTAACAATGGAGATATGTTAGACCAGTTGGTTATAGACACACAAGAAGCCATCTTGGAAAGTTTTGGATGCGAAGATCCAGAAGAAACCATCCTTGAGCACTACATCAGAGAGGAAGTTCTGTCAGATGTTTCCACAGAGTCTTGCCATGACCCAGACGAACTAGAAGAGTGTCTTCGGGTCGAAATAGCTGCTGCTTCATCTGACAGTGAAACCGATGAGAAATGGAGGAACATCTTCTCTTCTTCCATAAATAGGGAAGATGATGATTCTTACATTGACAGTCTCGAGCTGAGTGCACAAGAACTCTTTATTCAAAAAACTACGGTTCAGAATACTGAGGACATTTCAAAGGAAATTGAAGAGCCGAAGAATCCGGTGGGAGAAGAAGTGCTAGAACAACCAGAAAATGAGGCAGTTCAGCAACCGCAAGAGATATCTTACAACCCTTCCACACTGTACCACGGCTTGTCCAAGATTTCTGAAGATGATGAGGAGCTTGGACGAGGCGCAGCAACCCACAAGAGCAATTCATTTGATTCTGTCAAATCCGATTCCAGCAAAAAGGTCCCGAAAGATTATTGTGTGATTCAGGAAATGAAAAGCGAGAACGTCAGCACAGAACATGTGGATTTCAAAGTTGCTCGCCAACAGTGGCTGGAGATCGAAGAGCAAACGAAGAGCTTGACGCAGAATCCAAGCACACCAACAACTCGATCTGGCACCTGCCAAGGTAGTCACAGTTTCATGTATACGCCTGTCCGCAACATCGAAAGGCCTAAGAGGGATCTTGAGAGCTTGTCGCTTGTAGAGGATTACGCACACACCCAGTTTAGCCCATGCTCTGAGGATTCAGGTCTGGATGACTCTAGTTACAGATCACCATTTGATGATCCAGAGACCCCGATTGAGAAGGAGATTCGCCTAACCTTGGAGCGTGAGGAGAACCTGAGGCGCGAGAGGGGAATGTCAAAATCATACTCTAGTGACTGTGTACAGATAAGGGCAAAATCTGCCATCTTGAACCCTGGAAAATTATGCCAAGAAGTTGATGAGAAAAGGAAGTTGTTAGAACACCAGGAAAACGATGATGGAAGTATATCCAAATCCCTCAGCAACAAGACGCCTTCTTTCATCATTACCTCATCACCCACCAAGAGCACACAGAAACAAGACATGGCCGCCAATAATGTTATTATCCTCGAGCCAGAGCCTTTCCCTCCAAGTCCAAGGCATGGAAAGATGGTGTCCTCCAAATCTGCTGACTGGAGACCTGAGGATACCCCTAATGTCATAATTTTGGAGACGTCGAACCTCATCATACGAAGTGCATCTGAGTTCAACTTGAATTCCATCTCTGAGGAAACCCAAGAGAAGATGTTCCTCAATAACCCTTTTTTCAAGTTGCGGTCCAGGAGTTCGATATCTCTGGTTGATGAGGAGATTAAAATGGTGAAGCAGCGAGAAGACGAACTCAGGCGTCAAAGAGCCAGTGTTTACTCAAAGGATCATTTCCTGATGTCTCCAAACCTTTTGGACAGCTCATCATTTACGGGTACTTCATGCCAAGAGAGAATTATTCCTTCTGTTAATCTAAAGCAGAGATTCTCAATCCCGGTCCTCGTGCCCCGCCGCTCATTTCGTATGTTTCTCTTGTCGCTTCAGATGGATGTTCTATTCGTATGTGCCCTGCAAAGTGGACACGAATCTAGTTTGAAGCTAACTTATACATTCCATTTAAAATGCATTTAAGTGTGAGAGACGTAATTTAAATCCTATTCACTTATGTACAGCGCAAATCCGTGAATGAATGTTCTGAAGCGAAGTAAACTGTAACGGATTTCAATGAACCATGTCAATTGGAACACAGTTCATGTGCGGAGCTCTCTTCTAATGAGCTGATTATTAGAATCAAGTGCATACAAAATATGCAGTGGTGGGGCGTGAGGACCAGGATTGAGAACCGCTGATCTAACGTAATGACTACATTACTAACACCACACATGCATATCACTCTCAGAAAAGATCTGTTCATTCTTGGTTGTTAATTTTAATTTCAGATGACGTGCCAATTAAATGTAAATCATCTCCTTCATCTCCAATGAAAACATGCAGAATGGATCGTTCAGCTTTGTCATGTGATCATCGAGTGAGTATATGTAAATATGCATGCAGTGTTAAGGTAAAAGTTGGATGTCATAGTGACTACATTAAATTTAAATGATTTGTATTTAAAGGGGTTGAAAAATGACAATAAGCTTGGGTTTTACTCACTTTCGAGGCATCCAAGGTATATGTGGCTTTCTTCTTTTAGATGATTTCAGTCTGAGTTATATTAAAAACTGTCCTAGCCATTTATTGGGGATAAACAGGGGCCAGTTTCATAAACTTAGCCTTCATGTTAAGACAGTGTCTTAAGAGCAAGTCTGACCAACTAGCAGTCAGCCAAGAGTAATCTGTTTAATGTAAATTTTTGGTATTTACCTTAGACTAATATACATTTTTATGTAACTGAATTTTAAAAAACTGTGACCAGAAAAATTCAGCTGACTAATTTATAAGACTACTCTTAACCTTTTATGCAACTGGCCCCAGGTATTTGCTGTATACAGTTCAGAAGACGTGAAATAAAGTGTGAGCATTCGTCATAAAACATCCCTCACATGGCTCCGGGGGTGAATAAAGGCATCCTGTAGTGAATCCACGAGTCTTTGTAAGATAAATATCCATATTTCATATGTAATAAACACGTTTTTTTCTCACTTTTGCTGACTGTGGCAAGAGGAAGCAGTTCCGGTGAATGACGTAAGGCGTATGTGTCGCACACGTGCCTCACGGGAATGTAGGGGCAAAGAAAACAATGTTTCCTTAAGGCCAGTTTACACTGCACAGACAAACACCAACAAACAAGTTGGCTCAAGTTGGCTGCTGGATTTAAATATTTGAAAAAAAAATGTCATGTTCACACTGCCCCAAGGAACTTTGAGTCACAGAGAGTCAAATAACACAGTGTCTACACCAGATGCCAAATCCTAGACTGTCACCGATTGTAATTTTTGAAGGTCCGCACCGCATGGATTCACTACAGGAGGCCTTTATTCACACCCTGGAGCCATGTAATGTAAGTTTTATCATGGATGCACACTTGTGGTGTCTTTCAAACTGTACACAGCAAACACCCGCTCAGTCCTATTAAAAGGCTTGGAACGGCCTGGACAGTTTTTAATATAACTCAAATACACTTACAATGTGTTGAAGGTGAGTAAAACACAGGCTTTTGGTTTTTGGGAAAACTAACTCTTTAAAATATATTATAGGTTGCCCAAAGTTCATTGATTGGGGAATTAAATCACTTTTATTGTTCTCTCACTAGTTTCCTGAACCCTACACTGGAGGACGACGTAAAAGTGCCATGGCTCTGCGCTGGGAAGCAGGAGAGTTTGCGAACAATGAGTAGAAATAGACACTAACGTCAATTTGCAGCTGTTTTACGTAAGAAAATTTTCAATGCTCAAACTCGTCTGTTTATTGTGACAGCATATACACCTGCTACTGCTGCTTGTGTGACTTTGTTAATGATCCAGAAAAAAATCTGCATATGCCGAGATGCCTAAATGTTATTTGAATGTACTGTTTCATGCATATTTGTGATTCCTCTTTAACGAGGTATCTGGAGAGACTTATAAACCATATTTTTAGTGTTTTGTCTACAAAGTTGAGGAGAATATGTATTGTATATTCATATTGTATTTTCTTGTAAGGCAATGTTTGTATATCCCTAAATTATATAATATGAGCATTGTTACAGGGTTTTAGGATAAAAAAAGTATACAAAATGGACATATTTTGCAAAATATCACTGAAAACAGATCAATTTGGTAGGTTTTGTCAAGGGGATATTCTTTTTTTTAAAGAATTAATCTGAATTTGATTGCTATAATAATATAGGGCAATTTTTAAACGCAATATTCTGCATCCAGATTACATTTCAGTACTTCAGTTACACTCAGTATGAAAAGCGTAAATCTATTTAGTAATTATATTAATCTTTAATCTAAAATGACCTGTTGCTTTGTTGTCTACAGATAATGTGCATATTAATGTCAACCCGCCATGCTTCTAAAACAGTATTGCTTGCTAACCTTTGAATCCATGTCAGTCTCAAAAAAATACTTGCTTTGCATACCATTTGAACAATCATGTGTTCAAAATACGAATTAAAAAATAAATCTCAATTAAAGGCAACTGTCTATTTATACTAAAACATTATGTTATGTCGATGAGCAACTGCACCGTACTGTCTTTGCAATATCATAACACTTCATGTGAAGAAAACACTTCAAGCACAGACACACATAAATTGCATGGTATTATTCAATTAAGAATATATGAAAAAACATCTTTTAAAATACAAAGCCAGCAGCACAGGTGCCCATGATCCTAAAGGACTAATATAACACATATTACTACAAAATCGATGCACATAATCTGAAAGATAAAGCTAGTAACACAGTTTCATTAAAAAAATGTTTAATTTAAAAATGGTGTTTGATGTGTTACAGAGTAAAAATCTCAAACAAATGGTCCACTTCATCCAAACTACATTCAGTTTTTGTACAGAACGGACACAATGTTAATAATATTTACATTTCAGGCAACAGTAACAGTCTTAAAATGCACAAATGCGTATGCAAATGAAAAAAAAAATGCATAATAACTTGATCTGTAAACTGTTCATTTCTTGCAGGCACCAAAGGAAAGGACATATGAAATATATTTCACAGAAAGGAAATATGTTCTTTAGATTCAATAAAGACTTTAAAAAGCAGATCAGGAAAAGACATTTAAATAAAAGGCAGAAGTTGTTCTTTACTACAAATAATCTTATAGCAAAAATAAATGACCAAAAACATATATATACCAGATTGATTTATACCTCAGCAGAAAATATATTTCAAATCAGACAACTACTTCATTCTAATAATGATTGTAAATTGACAATTAATCCTACACCATATTTTCTTTGGTATGTTTTAAAACAGGCACAATTAGCGAATGCGTTAATGACCGCTGAGCGTGTGTCATACTGCACTGATGCTCCAAAGGAGAACAGTTAGCAATCCCAGATTTCCGCAAAGATAAATAGCCAGAACTACGTTTTTAAAACAAGATTCCTGGAAAAAGAAAAAGCAATGGACATATCAGGTAAAAGAATCAATGAAATGCATATGTTTCTCATGTAGAAGTAAGCAAAACTTAACTCACCGCACTATAAACCTCATTCTCATCAGGAACAAACACAATCTCCTCTTTGTCCTCAGAATTTATATGTTCAGAGTAGATTTTGACGTTTTTGAAATATTTACCTGAAAAACACACGCATAAGAATAAGAATACCGAATGTATTTTGTTCTAGTATTAAAAAGACGTGATTAGCATTCGGCGGAATAACTACTGGATTATAAACCTTTAATGGATTAATACAGCACAGGCACAAAGAAACACTATACACACAATAAAAAACTGTCCTGAAATGAATACAGAACACACGCATGAGGGTGGTTTACTGACCTATAGGTAAAAAACCCCTTCGATGGACTTCCAGAACCAAATCTGCCAACACAAACCACACCACAATGGCTGCCATGACCCCTGTGGACCACGGCGCAGGCAGGAACAGAGCTTGCTGGTGGATCCCGAGGAAGATGGTGACAACTGAATCACGAAAACACAGACAGTGTTTAATAACACATACTGATAATACTTTGGGTCTCCCTGGCCTGAACTAATATTAAAATACCCCAGAAATAAAATACAGGACTAGTGAGACATAATATAAAATATTATGTATGATACCGAAAAACAAAGCGCACTTTAAATCAGACAAAGCTGATTTCTTTTGGTAATATGGATCATAATTCGAGACTATTGTTTCTTACCAGCCACGACTTGAGCTGTGGTTCCTGTTCCAAAATGCATCCAGCTGAAGATATATCTCCTGGGAGCAGGTTATACAGAAGAGAGATTGATATTAATATAATAGTGGTGTACATACCAGGTTTCTAAAATAGTACGGACATCATAAAAATCATGCTATTTTTGCATTTTGCATACTGTGCGTTTAACATTTGTATATAATATACTCTAAAATAACATGCAGTACATTGCAATACTGCATTTAACGTATGCTTATAGTTCATTTTGGACATTTCTTCTCCGGCTGTATTGCGCTGTACTGTTACCAAGATTTACCTTGAAGCGTCTGGCGCAGGTCTGAAAAGTGCCATGACAGGTTGGATGACAGCGAGTGCCATGACAACACAGCCCAAATAAGGGTGTATGCCAGCACGCTGTGGGTAATATGATACAGATTAGAATCCACTGTAAACATGAAGCTAATATTGTTAACAAACTTCGATTCAACAAACTTTATGAAGCAATGACAGGAAACAGCTTTTTAAAGGTTGATGGGTATTATTTTGTGTGGGGGCGGGTTTGGCGTGGATCAGGGCGCCCTCTGCTGGTCATACACAGAAGCTCTGACAGATACTTGGCAAGAGGGATCTCACAGATGCCCCTGTTGAGTCACAAATGTGTCCCTCATGCTCTGCTTAACGGATGGATACACGTGTCGGCTTGCGGCTCAAATAAACCAGCACTTGCAGACTTAATAAGACACTCGATCAACACTGTGCTTGATTAATCCCTGAAGATAAGTGGGTATGTTTTTCAGAAACTGGCTAAAAAGATGCCACATGGTGGGCCGATTTATGGACATAGGATATTCATTCGCTCGCTTTTTTATTCTGAGCAGACAGCATGTGGGTCTGACACACTGGCAGTGCTGCTGAACAGTCAGAGGTGTGTGATGAAGCTGGTGAAAATATGACACACTGTTAAAACATGAGTATTACTCACAGGCAGACATTTATGTGTGTGTGTGTGCGTTACCTTGCTCCAGCCTCCTCGGTACATGAAAGGCAAAACAAAGCCGACCAAGGTGAGCAGAACTGTGAGGGCCATTAGCATTCGATGTAACTGTGGAAACAGAAAGACTTGATGATTCACATTTGAAAACTAATGAAATCCTCATTGTCTCCAGCAAACTCCTACCTGAAACCAGACCTTCTGCCCTAAAATATTTCTTTCTGGCCAATCGGGTTTGAAGTATCGTGCCATGATGACACCAGCACTGACGGTCAATGTCCAGGCGATCAGCATGAAAGCCCCTACAGATACAAACAGACTGAGTCTCAGAACAATCTATGGAATACAAATGTTATCTATAAACTTTTTTGCAGATGTTCCCACAAGGTATGCAATTACTAGCAGTATTGCTAGGTTGATATTTCCTGCCCCAAGAGCCCAAAGTAGTTTGACTTTAGTATTATTAATATACAATTTTAGTAAAAACTTCAATACTATTTTTAATTGGCTTTTATTTCTAAACGTTCATTTATTTGATGCCATTTATTTTAAATCAAAACCAGAATCTACTATCATTGTGTTTAAATAACCTTTTAGCTTCTAT
The DNA here is from genome assembly GCA_034779775.1 of Enteromius afrohamiltoni. Taxonomy (NCBI): domain Eukaryota; kingdom Metazoa; phylum Chordata; class Actinopteri; order Cypriniformes; family Cyprinidae; genus Enteromius; species Enteromius afrohamiltoni. Next base: position 13,430,280 of record JAUYWG010000064.1, on the reverse strand, counting down.
ATTAATTTTTTAAGTTTGAATTTTTTTTTATTTTAATTTGAGTAATTTTATTATATATTTATATTGTGTTCATTTTTATTAATATTTTAGTAAACAAACATAAACTTATTTTATTCAGGGTCCAAGTTAACATTTCTAATCTTTATTTATTTCTTTATTAATTTTTTTATTTCATTTTATTTAATTTAACAATTCTTATAACTAATAATTATTAACAGATTTAGTTTTAGTTAACAATAACAACTCCCTAACCCCAGGGAATTCGTCCATAAAAATAATATAAACAAGTCAGGTAAAAATAATTTCATATATTTAATCCAGCATTCAAATGTACTATATAGCTCATTTAATAGCATAATATAAATCACATTCAGTAAATAAAGTTTATTATTTAGCCTCACCATGATATTTTATGAGCAGGGGTGATCGAGAACCACTTAGGTCCTCAGGAGGTCCTGTTAAAGCTGTCTGATAAGTTGAAATCAGAGGCTGGCGGTCATGTCGATGGGTTCGCCCTGGAGAAAGTGAAATGAGTCTTTTATACTAATACTACTTCCAATGACAACAAACAAAAACAAGATAAAGAAAAAAGCAGTATCTCACCCTGATCAGCTCGACCATGAGCCATAAAGATGTAGTACATCTGCTCCAGACCGAACCTGTTCAGATTCTCAGGGAGGTTTATGTCTCTGCGGAAGCTGCACTGAATCACTCCATCTGACAGCCTCCATGCTGTGTCTTTCAGAATGTTCTAGAAATTAATATGAATAGAATTTTTTTTTTGTATTAATAGTTTTAGATGGAATGGTTTTGGAACTTTCTTCAACTGAACAAAAAAAAAGTTCAAATGTAAAAGTGCACCAGTCTAATCTTCAAAACAAAACGCCTTATTTTCTAAGTGTTATAAAGCCATGGCTCTGTTTTAGAAGCACCAGTGCATGTATTTATTTCAGTATTAATCCAAAAATGATTTTTAGTGTTTGAAAAAGAGCAGCATGGACATTCTTCTAATCATCTGAATTTCAAATGACATTATGTCGAGTTCTTTAACTGTTTGTTAGACATTTCATTCTACCTGTGAAGAGTATTCTGGGTGAGTCCGTCCAGAAACATACGCAGCCTTGATTTCAACTCCATCTGTGTCTTTAATACACAAGTAGACGTCATCTTTCCCCTGAAATGCACAACACATTTGCTATTATTTAAGTCAAGACATACTATTATGTCATTTAAAGGTATAATAATAGTATGTAAAGTTTTTGTCAATTTTATTTTTAGTTTATTATTGGAAAAAAACTACATTTTAAATTTCGGTGTAGTTTTAGTTATTTTCAAGTGTACGTTTTTTCATATTTTATTGTATTTGAGTTCACGTCATTCTATTATATACCATAATGCTTGTCAAATTAATACATGTTTTACAATAAGATCTGAAATACCAAATTATTATAAGCATCTGTGTATATTACCATCCACTTGTCCTGTGATAAGGCAAAGGACACGTAACCCTCTGCAGGTCCACTGAGCTCAAACATCACACTACCTTCCAGTGTCCTAAAGGACAGGAAGTAACACGCAGGGTCAGTTTGTGGGTCACAGCCCTCCGGATCTCTCAGACAGGACTTCTTGCTTCCACAGCCCTCAGAAGTGAACTGAAGAGGAGATGAAAATATTAATATTTATTAGATATACAAATTAGTTTGAGGGTGAAACCGCCATTTCAGTAACTTTAGCATTGCTTGACTCACCGAATGTGATAGTATTGAGGAAGTTGTGGTTTGGGTACCACTAGACCCGACAAAAGTAGTTTGTGGTGGAGGAGCGAACCCATTTTGGGACACCACTGGACCTGGACTCTTCACCCAGTAATCTTTATAGCCCTGGGCAACAGTTACTCTGAAATCAAAGAAGAAATACATCAAGTTTCATAACATACAAGGTGGGTATAAACAGCGTTTGAATACTTACAGAAACTGCACACTGGAAGGAGAGTCAGATGGTGCGACCCAGATCACCTGGACCTCAGTCTTATGGGATTCACCTGTATGACTCACAGCAGAGCCCTGCGCATATTGAAAATTATGTTATTATCTGATGAAAAAGGGTCTTCATACCATTACTTATTTTAAGTATTCAGTTTAATTGAGTCAATAACAAATACTTCATGAGTGAGTCATTTATTCAGCGCTGTAGTAACAATACTATCACTGACCTCTTTACTGTCGCATGTAAGAAGCTGAGATATGCCAGGATTGATCAACTTAAACGATCCAACTATTTCATTGGGATTTCTAGCATTTCTTGCTTCTATGAGGAATCCTTTGAAGTAATGTTTGACCTCGCCACTGATTAAAGACGCCATTGATAACGTCACTATAAATATGAACAACAGATGATATGTTATTTAATATATATTTGCAATATTGATATACGACAAGTGTGAAAACACCACTACAGTATTCTTACCTTTGATTTCGTCTCCAGGGCTGAATTGAGATTTGTCCGCTATGATGTTAAATGGTGGATCTTTGGTGCTGGGATCATGGTCGTGTTGGGGTGTCATGTCGTCACAAGCTGCTTCAACTTTTCCGTTTGGGAAGCAAATAACTGTCTCTGAACATGCTGAGAGCAGCAGCACTACAATCCATGTTTTCATGACAACCTGAAATGTTGAACTCTACTTATTGCAGAGCCCCTAGTCCTTTGAAAGGCAATCAATATGTTGCTGAAAAAGGTGGTAGTCAACTGTGTATTGCTATTTTTTAAACGCTTGTAGTGTAATCAGCGTTTTCTGAGAAACCTGCAAATAAAGATAAGGAGGGGGGCAGCAACTGTTACTGACTCCAGAACAGCACTAGAAGACTGAAGACTTTCAACACTCTTAGTCACTGATCTGACCTATATAAAAAAAAGTTCATGGAAAAACAACGAAGCCACAAATTCTAGTCGTTCAAGTTTTGATGACATAGTCTGGTGTCTATGTAAAGTGAGATATGTGGGTCAAGGTCATGTTTCTATCTCGTGCGTTAGACTGAGGACTGATACAGATAGGTCAGAATAAAAGTGTTAATTAAAGCAAAGCGGGGAAATCTGACCTCTTTCATAAAAACAATAATCAACTGTACACAAAAAACAGCGACTTTCACCTATAACGTTACACTGATACTGTAGCACCAGCTACTTCCTAGTTAATAAATCGTCTGCGCATGTGCAAAAACATAATAAGCAGGCCAAAAAGACAAGCGCATTAAAATGCTGACGGAAGGATAACAAGTACATATGCTTACCTCCATTCATCTAAAATATATTACCATCGCACGTTACAGACAATGAAAACACACAGCTCTACTTGAGTTGCCTTGCGATGTGGGCGGGCTCTCTCGAGTGGCGTGTGATTGGTTGAATGCCCTGTGCAAAAGAGTCTCTCACAGACGTGTGGGCGGGGCTAAAATCAATGACAAACGATATTACAGTTTTTCTCGATTGGTTTGGCTCATTTCATGAAGCAGAAATTACATTCTCAAAATTCTGAGATCATTTGCCAAAACAGTGTTACAGTTTAGCACAACACCATAGCTCACTTGCAAAACTCATATCTCTCCAAAAACTGTTCACTCATGTGTCAAAACTAAATTCCTTTCCCATAATAAAAGGTCAGTGCCACAAAAATGGTAAATATCCTTCTCAATTGCTTTGTCTTGTTTCTTGAAACAGACCGGACATTCTCAACACTTTTGGTGCTTTTGCCAAAATAATGTGGATGGTTCGGCACAACACCACGGTTCACCTGCAACAGCTCATAACTTTCCCAAAACAGTTCACTCATGTGTGAAAACTAAATTTTCTTCTCGTTTACAGTTTTTTACAGACGCTAGGAACCACAACAGAAGTCTGTGTTGGGCTAAACTGAGGATCAATTATCATTGTTTTGGCACAAAATTTTCATGTTGGCACAAATTATGTTCAAAACAATAACACAATGCTGAATGAATACAGTTTTTCTCAGTCGATTTGGTGCATTTCTCAGATCAGAATTGAAATTCTCATAACAGTTAATGCATTTCTC
>JAUYWG010000064.1:13394971-13415486 GCA_034779775.1 Enteromius afrohamiltoni | reverse complement strand
TATGGGAGGTTTTGTTACCTGGGAGGCCCTGATTTACATTCTTCAAGATCTTAACCTGCGTGCCAGGAAAAAGGGTAATGCTGCATTCACAATGTTATTTTTAAATACTTTTAATCAATTCAATGACACTTGCTAAATAAAATTCTATAACAACTCAAATAGAAGAAATTACTTGCCTTAACTCGAACAGTACATATTTGTATCATATCTTTTCTAAAAAGTAACATTTTGAAAAAGTCTTATTTAAATAGAATTCATAAACATTGTATTTTACTTTTTCATTTTATTTCAGATTCTGAGTTTTGCAGTATTGGATCAGTAAGTCTAACATTAAGGCATAGAGTTTACATCTCGTTATTTTTACATGTATGCAATGCAGCCGTATCATCATCATGTTTTAAAATACTATTTTGTTTGTTTTTGTTAGATGAGACCTGAAACAGTCCTGCTTGTCCTGTATTTGTTGGGAAACCTGGCCTTCTTAATAGCGCTTCTTGTTGGAATAGGAAGAACTTGAGTAACCCCAATATTCTAAAAGGTGGCCTCAAAACCAGTGAAGATGGCATTCTTTCCAATTAGAGATTCACCATTGTACCTTTTTTATTAAGAAACGTAACTGCCGTTTGGCTACTAGGGAATGTTCATGCTATTACTGCACAGTATGTTACTCTTTATGATGGAAAAATAATATCTCAGGATTTAATCACAGATGCCAGGAAATAAGTTATTAATTTTATTTTATTTTAAAACGCAATAAATGTTGATAAGGTTACGGTTTATTAATATTTTTATGTGTGTGTATATGAAGACGTTATATTGTGATTGGAACTTAAGTGAGCGGCACTCAACCACTAGATGGCATCGTCATAAAAGGGATTTTTATGCAACTATGTAATATTTTATTGCACATTTTCAGGCTATTAAAGGGACACGAGCTATTCAACTGAAATGTATTCATACTTTTTATAGTTTAATGGACTATTTTGTTTACCTTTTTGGATTATTAATTGCTGAATTGGATGACCTGTAGGTTAAGATGCAGCCTACAGATGAATGGTAGTTAAATTGAATGACTAAACTAGTTAAACTGCACTTATACATTGGTATTAAATATGGGGAAACAGGGAAAAGAATATTTCTTTTATTAAAACACGCATAGATTAATTGTCTGCATTACGACTAGGATTGTGTGTAGCCAGTGAACCCATTTAAATTTCAAATCTCCACATTAGACAAAAAAGGGAAAGCAGACTCCTAGATGCAGTATATTGGTTAATGTCCACAGTGCAGCCTTGAACACACCTCATTCAGGACCTCACTGAAACACTCTGGTGTTGATTTAGCAGCTTGTGTGAAGTCAGTTGGATGGCTTTCATCTTTTACAGTGTTCATGGTTCTTGCTGTTTCAGCAAAGGCGTCCTGGTGTTTGGCTGGTAAACGTGGAGGGCAGTCGTGGCAGAACAGAGGAAACAGACAGGAAAAAAGCGCAATACTAGTACTCTGCTGTGTGCCCCGATTCACAGGCCGACTGTGTTGGGGTCAGGGGCTGTTCTTTCAATTTGCTTTGAATCAGAGTGTTCACCTTCTGTGTTTCGAAATGGCCATTTTATGTTAGTTTCATAATATGTTTGGCTCCTGAATTATTGTTAGTTTAAGGTTGGATACAGTCATTCACTCGTGTAATTTCAGTAATCTTAATTTACTAACATTTAGTTAGTAAGTGTAGTCTTTCAATCATCAGTTACTGTTAGCTAGCAAGCTGTAGTATGTCTTACGTGGTTGATACAATTTACAAAACTGAGCTTGATCTTATTTAAATCAACCTGGTGGAGGAAGACAGTTGAGAGACGGCAGCTTCCCGCGAGTGGGCGTGGTTTTCAGGGCCGTGAGTGGTCACGCCCCAGTGTTTGAGAACAGAGGACCGCTTACTTTTTCAAGATTCACAAATCATGAATCAATCGGAGCTCAAGTGAGTTGGTTTGTCTGTCTTCCTCTGGTTTTTCAGTCTTCTTAAGCCATAAGCCATAATTAAGTATAATGTTTACAAATTGAATATATTTATATATTAACAATTCTGTTAGTACTACCTTAACAGTAACTGTGTGTCCTTAAAGGTATTTGTTTGAACTTCTTCTAAGGTAATGTTAGTGGTATGACCTATTGCAAATGCAGCCAAAATTACAGCAACATTGGATAAATACACATATATTTCATTGTTAGATTAAAATTATTGCAAGGGACAATTAGTGGTTACTGTATATTGATAGGGACATGTAAATTCTACACCCTTGTTTGCGCCGTACACATTCAGTAAACAGTAGCACCTGGAACCATGCTGGATTTCAAAGAGCAGACTGGGCAGCAGTCAGACAAAGTGGGCGTTTGGAATATTCAAGCAGCCCCTGCATGAGGTAAAATTAACAACCCTGACATCAATAGGAAAACCAGAGTGGAACTTTGGTGCATGGAACAGGATGCAAAATATCACATTGAATTCTATAGGCGATTTGTTTTTGACACAGAGGTTTGTGAGAGTTTCCCAATCCTTATTTGAACCCTTTAGTGCTTTGAACTTGACTTAACGCAGTGAACTGCAGGGTGAATCATGGGAGACTGTCTGACTGATGTTTATTAGCATAAAGGGCCAGTGATCCGGAGATGCCCACAGCAGAACTGCCCCGGGGCCCCTGGACTTGAATAGAAGCAGGGCTGGCTGCCTGCAGCATTTCTGAAATGCTGAATTTCTGGAGATGTTGAAGTATTTTTGGAAAATTACTTGGCGGTTTGCATTCATCACTAATGCAGCTCGCAGAAAACCATGTTCACATGTTTCTCAAAGAAAGAAAGAAAATCATACAGATTTGGAACAACAGTAACAACAGAAATGTCATTGGGTGAACTAGCCTTTGAAGCTCTTCCATAGAATTATTTAAATTACTTGTGGTTTTTGTTAACTTAGAATCGTAATAATTTACTGAAAACCAGCCTCACACGGAATAACTACGGTATGAGTTTCTCTGTGGTTTCTGTGAGAGCCGTTCGTTCTGATGTAATGTCTGTAGCTTTAGGTGTGTCTTCCTATTACCGCTGATATATAGACATAAGCAGCTCAGCTTTCTCTGAGGAATCACTCCCCTCTCAAAGATTTGGTTTCATCTGTACTAAAAGAGACAGTAGTTCCCGATCCCTAAACAATTTAGACTATAAAGAAAGTTCAATAGTGCTATAGCGATTTCTGAGAGTCCGCTAGGATGCATTTTTGTTGTACACCAAACTCTAAATTGTTACACTGCTGTTTTCCCCGTAGCAACTATGTGCCAAGTGATATGAATGTTGAAACTTCCTCTTGCTCAAAAAAAGTTTCTGTTCCTTTAACTTGATGTTATCTCTCTATATCCTCTCACTGAGATGAAGTTATCGAAATTCACATTGCTGTTAACCTCACAGCTCAGTCGAAACTAAAGTTGGCACTGACTTCACAGGAACCTTATGAGTGACGGATGCAAAAATAACATTTAAAATGTGGTTTACAATGGTAAAAATAGTTTTTATCTTTTTCATTTCTCAATTATTTATGCACAGTGTGCTGTCAGCTTTTCCTGATAGTTGCTGTGTCAAATACACTAACATAAAACAGTATTCAGCACTCAAGCTATTACCGTAGAGGAAAAGTGATTTCGGCCAGATTTGCAGAGGCTTCACAGGAACAAATTAAGCTGTCTGCTGATTCACAGTCTATTTGCCAACTTGAGCAATAAGGCATAGCCAAAGGTTCTGCTCCTCCAAGACTCTCATCTGAAAAAGAGAGATAAGATAGAGTTAACACTAATAAAGTTCACTGAAGTTCGACAGCAACACTTGAAGGTCAGTAAAGTCATTTAATGTCTGTGTAGCATTAAATATTTGACCCCCCAACACACACAAAAAAAATCCCTATATCAATAATGATCTCAATCCAATCTGGAATATTTAGACAGGCATCGATTTATATACAGTCTTAAAATGTACAGTAAAACTAAAGCAGCAGTGTTTGGCAGAAATTTACCATAAAAAGTATGGCACAGTAGCAACATTTAGGTTTTTTGGTTTGAACATAACATTAAAGTTAACACCCAAAAAATGAAATATTAAAACCTTTTGAATCTTTTTTACACACAACCAGACATACATACACACACACACAAGGTGGGGGGTAATTAGAAAACCACATGTAGCATATTTTCCACAAAAACACAACACTAAAAAAAGCAATATACAATAGTTTAACAACATAAGAGTATCATAAACCTAATAACCAAATAAACCCAATAAACCAAAAACCATAATGATATAACCATATATGAGCCGTCACGCAGAACCTGATTTTGCTGAGTTCCGCATGTCCCTGGGTCAACATCTTTGTTGGCCCTGGAACAACATTGTGATTAGCCAATCAGATTTAAAGTAGTTTTTGTGAAGTTTAGGCTTACAATCAGTGTTTGGTGCTTGCACATCAGTGTCAGTCATCTATCATTTCCTCTGAATTTAGGCAATACTCATAGGTAGGGTTAGGTTTAGGTGTAGAGATATGGTCAAAACTAAAAGTTTGGAATAAAATGTTGTTCCAGGGTCAACAAAATATGTTGACCCTGGAAGACGCCTAACTCAGTAAAATCAGGACGTGCGAGGTGTCACACTGTATCACAGTGTGGTATGGTAGCTGCACCATGGCAGACAGAGAGAAGCTCCAGAGGTTAGTCAAAGCAGCACAAAAGATCATCGGCTGCCTTCTCCCCTCCCTGCTGGACATTTACACCTCTCGCTGCCTCAGCAGACCTGTGAACATCATTAAGGACAGCTTTCATCCTGCTTCCTCCGGAAGACGTTACAGGTGCATCAGAATGAGAACAAATAGATTCAAAAACAGCTTGAATCCCAAAAGCCATTACCACCCTTAATTTGAACTAGCACTGAACCAGTATGAAAAACAGTATGCGAGGCGAGTAGTAGTATGTCCGAATTCATAGCATTCGAAAATCAGTAGGCGAGAAGTACCCGGATGACCTACTGCTTCCGGCAGTTTCTATAGTAGGCATACCATGGACACTTTCCTATCCCATAAGGCTCCGGGAGAGGGGGCGTCATATTCGAAAAATGACAAAAAGTGGAGACGCAGCTCATTTTAAGTATAAGCACCTTATGTTGAATTGAATAAAAACGTTGTTTATTGTGATTAAATTACATTTGTTTAACACAATCTAAATAAACGGATGACTTATTGCGCTGTTGTGATATGGCAGATGTAGTACGTCCGAATTCCGTTCATACTACCCCCATTTATACTTTATAGAACGTGCTTTTTAACGGTTGGGTAGTACGTTCGGTTTTAAATGTGGTACCTACTTAAGCAGTATGCGATTTCGGATGCAGCATCTGTTGCTTACCGGACTCAATATCCCATAATGCACCACTTCCTCACAGCTGTTGTTCATCATGCACAATCACCCACTCATTAAAGTCACTATAAAAGTGAATCTCACCAGCCAGAACATTGTGAAGTTTTGATGTGCTGTTGCTATCATCTCCAAGCATTTACCCGTGTTTTACTGTTTACTCTTTGACTGCTGCCATCCCCTGTCTTCTGCCTGTAAAAGTCTTTCAAAATTGTGTGAACTGGTTCCACTAATTTATACACCCCTTTGTTTTTAGGCGCCTGTGCCATCAACCTTTCTTTTGGCTTGAAGTTTTGAACAAGTCTCATTGTGGTTCTCTCTTCTTCGGAGCAGTTAAAAAAGGGGGATCCTCCCTAGAGCCTATCTGGCTGAAGTTAGAGAGAGGCAGGTGGACCAGGACAGAGTTCTTTTGGTGGTGGGTGTTGGCACTGCGGCCCACCTCATGTGTTTGAGGACACAGCAGGTATCAGTTCCTAGAGAGTCTTGGCTTCATCTGGTTCGGATGCCCTAGAAAATCCGTATGAAGGAACAATGGTTTAATTTTACGTCTCTGAGGTATTTTCCTCTTTAAAAATTGTAATAGCATATGCCACACAAGCTGTTAGAGATTTTAGCACATCCATCTGTTTGATTTCATATTTTACACATCATTAAGCAGATTAGTGATTTATTTCCGGTGTATGTTCACGGAGGGGACAAGTAAGGACAATGTTCTGGCCAAATCCTGTGGGTTATTAAGTTGCACTACATCATTGTGATTCTATCCTTCTGACGGCACCCGTTCACTTTAAAGGATCCACTGGATCTAAATTTCTGTTCTGATAAAGGAACAAGCTCCTCTATATCTTGGATGACATGAGCATAAGTAAACTGTCCAAAAAATCTTGAACTGTTTCTTTTAGGAAATATGCGATGCAGTTTGCATTTGATCCAAAAAAAAATTTTTTTTTTACTTTTTGTAGTTTGCATTTTAGTTAATAATTTCCTGTCAGTTAATGATATCTGAATGTTTCTCAGGTTACCTGTTGTCAGAGAGAGTCACAGCACACAGCTGCCTCCATTCTGTCCTACATCTCTGGCCTCTGTAGCCAGTTTAGAGACAATCTACATCATATCCTGTAAAAGCAGAGGGTCTTTAGGTCTTCTCATGGAGACAAAATGAGATTAATATGGTTTATAGTACACAAACAAAAGACAAAAAGTTTTCTACATGGAGATTCAAAAGTGATCATTAGGCCCTCTGATGTTACATTTCAGTAAACAGTATAGGAGTTATTTTCAGAAAGTACAGATGCAAACGATCTTTAATACAGTTATTATTTTTGAATAATTTTGAATATTGACTTTGTCCAAGTCACACCACTGATGGCACCATTCGCCCTGTTTTCCAGTGTGCAGGCCATCTGTGACACCAAGACCAAAAAAAAACAGACTCCCATAACCTGATTCATCAGATGCATCAGCTGTCAAAACACATGATTCATGAACACACATAAAGATATGCATATTAAAATTGTACTCCGCTGCAGGTTCTCACATGTCCATGATATATTATTAATAAACATGATGTAAGTCACATTACCACAATCTCATCTGCAAGTTTACAAGTGGCCTTACTTCATGACTTGAATTTATTGTCATGTATGAATGATTACTTAAACATTTTTATTATTTTATAGATCATTTTATAAAGGTACTTCAATTATGATCTCTAGTCACTCTTGTGCACATGGTATCTAACAATAACATGAACATGTTCATAATATTTTCCAAACTTCAAATCACTTTTTCTTATGCATTATTTGTCTAAACAAGGCTAAGCCAAGCACACTATATTTTTAGTTCATGTGTAGTAATAATAATCATCCAATAGAGGGAGCACTTCATAGTAGTCATAATATATCATAAGTCATAATATAGCGATTATTATATACAAAAAATACTACAATATTCATTAGTATTCTGATGGAACAAATTTGATCAAAGGTGACAGTGTGTTCATTTTTCAAATAAGTGTTCTTTTGAACTTACTATTTCTTCAAAGAATTATGCAAAACTATTTCCACAGAAATGTTTAAGCAGCTACATTACATCAGCTTTGCATTAAATGTAATACCTGCTGAATAGTGAGCAAGAGACTTATTTTAAATCCATAGAAAAAACTTTCCGACTCCAGTTTTTGAATAGTAATGCATGCGTGATCCGTGCAGCTCTGTTATTTAGTTACTTGCCTTGTGGGTCACGATTACAGACCGGTGACCCTAGTGACTTTAGCTGTCTCTATCTTATGTTCCTCTTTGTTGATCATCCGGTGCTTTGCCCCGTCCTTGCACAGCTGACAGCTCTACACCCGTGAAACCCTATCAGATGTCTGGCTCTGTTCCTCCTGGGGTCTCCAGGTTATTGATTTCTGCAATGGACTTGGACCACGGAGATCAATACTTCTACAAAGGTTTATAACTAAAATGACTTTGTCCAGATATTCGTAAAGAGCCATTAATTTTTCCTAACATTATCTGTCTTCCAAAAAGCTCTTTTCAAGATGGACAGGGTTGTGTGGACTATTTTCATCAGCTGTTTGGACACTCATTCTGATGGCACCCATTCACTATACAAACTATATCTTGGATGGTCTAAGGGTGAGTACATTTTTGGCATTGTTCATTTTTGCCACAATACCTGTATTAAATTTCAGACACAACCTTGATCTTTGCTTGTGAAATATAATCATGAGCAAAGTCATCAGGTATTGTCACCAGAAGCATTATCATTAGCACACCGCATCAGGCTATAAATTACCAACACAATGCGGGTCATGACAAGGATGGCAGTTATTGGTATGGCAGCAATGTAGCAGAGCCCAAGTCTCTGTGAGCATTTGGCAAGTGTGTGATGCTTTGATCATCTGTCAGCTCAGAGGGGGCTATCTGCCTTATGCCAAGTCTCTAAAATTGTGAAGGGAAACAGAGATAGACATTGGCTCCAAACATCCTGCATTCTCCACTTCCTTCCTGTGCTGGCCCACATTGTCAGGCTTCCTCTTTCTATTCTGCAGCCAATCACAAAACACCGCTTTACAGATAAGCCCCTCCCACAAAAGAGGAACGGTTTCACTAAAACCGATTTGCGCTATTACTCTGTCTGATAGTCTCTCTGGGGATTGATATGTGATTGATGACAACGTCCAGCCCTTCCATACCGGTGTTAAATGGAATAGAAACACAACCTGGGTGATGAGTGAAGCAGTGTGGGTTGAGGAAATCTGGTCCGCTGTAGCATCCTGCAGCCGAGCTAACCTCAGTTAACAGAAGGAAAATAAATAAAGAATTCCTCACAGAGCTTATTAGGCTCCTAACACACCTTGGTTATGACAGACAGATGGTTTAATTTACTATCACGGCACGCTCAAGACCCCCTGGTCCACCGCCTCGCTCACCGCGGACTTCTAAAGCATGTAAACATCTTAGCTGGTGCCTGCTGGACGTGGAAGGAGTGTCTCTACAAAGTTTGACGATAACAAACATACTAGAAATCCAAATGTATTTCTGCAAGCTCAAAACCCAAAATGACAAGTGTACTAGATCTTTAGATGTGACTGTAGGGTTTACTACAGTGCCAAAGTGTGACATTGCGTTTTCATTTCAGGATTTTCTGGTGCCGAAGTGAAAATGCAGACAGTGTTAGCTGGCAGTGTTGATATAGACCTCCTTGAGTTCATCGTGACAAGAGCAAAGAGACAGAAACAGGATATCCATGACAATGCATCATCCTATTTTACTGCTGCTTATCTGGAGAACGCTGTCTTCAGCCAACACTCATTCTCCTGCTCTACAGTTGTATGTAAAAAACTCAAGAGCAGTTAATAACAAACTGCAGACGAGGTGAACAGATAGGCCTCTGGTTTCAGGTTAAACTATTTCTGAGCCATGTATTTGGGAATATAAAACAAATATAATCCAAATAATCTTATCATTGCCAAAGCTTGAAAAGATATTAAACTGTGGGTATGTGACTTTGGAATGTATTCGGACACTAAACATTGGTTGCAATATTTGAATGGTCTAAAATGTTTTGAATACTGGATAGAGCCAAGTCACATCTAAAAACAACAAACACACTTTCTTAATTACTTCTACCTAAAACGTCTTATCCTCTTTTTTCCAAATGCAAATATTAGTGCTGCCATTTGTAAATTCTATGGGTATGGCTTCCGGTTTCAGCTATATTTAGCTGTGCAAAAAAGTTCATTTTGCTGCTTGATGTTGAATATCGGTGTATCCTATTATTTTAGTTCAATGTTTTATTAATTATGAACACTCTGGTTTGTAGTGCAAGTTTTACAGTTCACTGCACGTTGTTATTTTCCTCGTTATTTAAGGTATAGACGGTTTCAACAGTTAACTTTCAGTCTACAAACGCAGCTAATAATGAGTAATAAAGTTGGTCTCAGGTTATTGTGCTGTGGGATGGCTTTCCCAAATATGTATTTACTTGTGGTGACCTGCCACTATATAAAACCGACCGATTTTCCAAAAGGCTTTGTTGAATAAGCATGAGCACGTAATGCACGTTCAAAAAACAAACCGAGGCGTGGGTGCTTTTATATCACTGTATTTCTGAAGGAAGACTGTCTTTAGAAAGTCATTTTCATGTCATCCTGCACATAAGGCAGCGTTTGTAAGCTCAGGGCTGCTTTGTTTACAGCCCTTACCAGGGAAACCTCTCGTTTCTCGTATTTAAAGCACCTCCTGCTGGCATTTTTTAATAAATCCCTCTGATTTACGCAGCAAACATATTTAGCTTATTATATATAGAAAAAGATAATCTACTCTAGAAGGACTCAGCTGTTATTGATTCTATTGGGATGTCTACCGGAAGTTAAGTTAGGTCCACAAAGGCACGCATGCGCAGTAATATTTAAAAACGGCAGTTAGAATATAATAAATAAATAAATATTGCACTAGGTAATAATGAGCAATATGATAACATTACTCAATAAAACACAATTTTTCTACTACTAAATAAAACTGTCAACTAAAAGTTAGCTCAAGTTTTTTTTTTTAAATTAGCATTTCAGTTTTTTTATTAGTTCACGTTCATTAATACATTTGCTCTTATTAACCGAAAAAAAATCTTCAATCACTGGATATTCGTATTGAGCACATTATGCCTGTGATATAAATGATTTGATGTAGCCTACATAATGACAAGACTGATTGCTATGGCTACTTCGTCAGCCGAAAGTGACTTCTGCGGCGCGAGCAAACTTGTACATCTTATTTCTGAGGTTACTGAAATGGTTTCAAACTTAAACGTATGTTACCTTAGGCTATTTGTAAAGGAATACCCCTCTACATTTCCTAATTAATTATTCGCACCCTGGCTACTATATATTAGGCTGCGTCCTCGGGGTGTTCCGGGTCTCAGTCTCAGCAGCGCAACACACGGAACATCTGAAGCAGGAAGACACAGAGAGAAAGAGAGAGAGGAGGGCGCGGGGAGGGGAGAGCGAAAATAAGAGGTGAAAGAGCGAGTGAGGAGAGCAGCAGCACACGGATCAGTCACTCTCCGCTGGTGCTCCTACCCTAGAAACACCATCCAGTCATTAAACCGCCCGCGATTCTGCTATGCGCATCGGACGAGGAGACGCCACTTGCGCTTTGGTTTTGGATCGGTGTTAAATCTTTTACTGCGCGTCACTGGACAGGATGGAGCATTGGAAACAATGTGCGTTATGGCTGATCAATTGTAAGGTGCTGCCTCCGAACCATCGGGTGACATGGGAGTCCGCTCAGGTGTTCGACCTGGCGCAGACCCTGCGGGATGGGGTCCTCCTGTGCCAGCTCCTCAACAATCTGAGACCCCAGTCTATCAACCTGAGGGAGATCAATTTAAGACCTCAGATGTCACAGGTAAGAGATAGCCTATACATGAAGGCAAGAAGTTCTGTGTTTACAATAAGAATGGACGTTGAAGTCAATAATTGAGGGTTAAAAGCGTATTTTGATGTTATGTTTGTGGAGACGGTGGACTTACTGCTGTTCTCGTACTTATACATCCAACATATTTGCAACAGAAAGTTATTTTGTTGGCAGAAATGCTGTACCGTTATTTGTGCTGAATTCCCCCTATCGGTTACTGGGAGCAATGCAGTAAGAAGATGTTAATCTTAAAAGATGCACCCAGTCTTTTCCCCTTCATTTAAGCGTTTTATACACAAAAAAGATGATAAAAAATATATATATTGAAAAATCTGGCTTCTGTTCTATAAACATTACTGCTGGGTCTTGCAGTTGACTACTATTATTACAGCAATTGACAGATTTACAGACTGTTTATTTTATGTGGTCCTTTCAATCAGCCCGCAAGTTGCTTTTCAAAGCATATAATTAAAAGTATAAATTGTAAAACCACCATATGGGAGAAATAAGAGCTGGCTAACACGACCCAAAAATTAGTAAGTGCACTTTTAAAGAGAATTTTTTTAAACTTCCTACATAGTGTATATATATAAGCGTCTATGAAAGAAAGTATATGTGAAATGAGTCTAAGAGTTTAAACCCAAGAGGAAAAAGTGCTTTTTAATATATAATTTGGTCAAAACTGAATCTACAGCGTTCTGGTCCGGATCAGGGTCAGACGAAGGCTTTTTTAGTCTGGTCTCGTTCGCTTTACCCTGTCAGGTGAGAGCAGGATTAGTTGTCTGTGGGAAGCTGCTTTATTGAAAACAGCGGCCTTTGATATATATCTCTCGTTCTGTGTTGTCAAACACCATCTGCTCCAAGTCTGGACTTGATTACACATCCCTCTCGCATGAGGAGAAAGCTACCATCAACACAATAATGTTTCATAGGACTGACAGATACAGTATTCACAACACTGACCTTTATACAGTGCTAAAGGAAACTGATGCACACTAACTAGTTCCCAGACAGGCCCGCATGCACCTTGTGATGAGAATAGACCTTTGCATTAAATTTGTCAATGTGGTGCGGTCACAGTGAAGCTGATTCCAAGAAACATTTACAAAAAGTCAATACTGGACGCTTTTAGTTTTTTTTTTTAAATAAAGGTGTTGTACGGTTCACTAGTTTACTGACAAATATATTCTGTGGAAGTTTGACGTATCTGATTAGAATTACAGCATACGTCATTTTGGCTTTGAGGCTTTGCCTTGCTTCTGATTACATCAGATATGCTTCTTTGTTTTTATTTGGTTTGTTATATCATAGTTTCTTTTTGCGTTTTTGATTTTCATGTGCTCTGACGTAGATGCGTCTCCATTCACCAAGCGGTTTTATCCACTGAGATTTCACATACGTTAAAAAAAAAGGAACAGAAAATTAGCAAATGGTCTGTTTAAACCAGTGTTTTGAGCATAGAGGTGAAATTTCCATCTCTAAGGGCAGCATCTGAATCCTTGCATGAATTATTCATGACGTTTTTGGCAGCTATTTTATCAAAGACTCATTACAGCACATGGGACACAGACGCGGGCGTCCCGGGGGAACAGCTCAGACAAAAGCAGTGAAGAGGGCAAACAAGCAGGAGTCCCCACATCATCAGGGCACCTCCAGGGGCCCAATGGGCCCTTTGGGTTTCACTTCACCCTAAGATAGGCGTGTAATTAAAATATAATGCTGAATTCACTACTGAAATTTTGGAATTAATGTCAGTAATGGTTAGATGTTCGGGACAGGCAATGGGGGTGTTTTGTGTGTGAAGGAGAGGGTTACACTGTTTTAGAGTTGCATATAGGCAAGCAGTTTTGAGGAAGTTACCATGAAACTGTAGCTTCCCACAAACACACACACACACATATATATATATATACATACCAATTAGTGCTGTACCTATTAAACATTATCGTTTACATAAGACGATAATTGTATATGACATGCATGTATATATTTAAGAAAAGTATGTTTATATTTGTTTATATTTTAAATATATTTCTATATAATATAAATTCTATTAATATAAATACATGTAAATAATTCTAAATATGTATGTGTTTATATAAATAAATGTTCACATTACACACATTATGCAAAGTAAAACTTTTTTGATGCTATTAATTGCAATTAATTATTTGACAGCACTACTACATATATATAAGAGGATACATTAAACACAGTAATTTTGTAAAATATTATAGCAATGTAAATTTACTGTTTAAAAAAAAAAAAAAGAAGTTCATTTTAAATTATATACCTAAATATATCAAATTCTGAAATGTTTTGTTTCAAAATTAACATAGAAAATGCAAACAGCAGTTAGTGCATTCTCTTAGGCCTGCTTAGTACAGGTTTAGAAGATTCTGGGCAGGTTTTAAACATGAAACGTGGAAGTGCAAGTTTGAGGAAGCCACAAAGGCAAGCATCTTTCTCACGCACTGCGTCAGTCAGACAGTTGGTTTATGGGTTTCTTCCGTTTAACGCGTGTGCTTTTGAGAAGAGTGGAAGGAAATGGCAACAGGTGTTCGGCAGGGCCTCAAAACTTTATTTAGATATCAACAGATGTCAGTGAGGATTACGTATGCAAGATTTCACTATCAAGCAGTGACGTTACCTACATAGCAAAATGCACACAATGCATTTTTTTTTTTTTTTACAGTTCAGTGTTGAGCGGTTATTTTACACTGCCAGATAGTCACTGTCTCATCATTAGGTTGGAGAGGGAAACACAAATGCAGACTCCCACTCGTTGGGCAGATAGTTTCCAAGCAGTGACGCCCGCTTGGGAAATGAGGAAATGGGATGGAGGAAGGAAATGAAACTAAACGTCCTCTAAAGACCCTTGACTGCACCGTGGTGAAACATCAGAACCTCCAGTGGCTCAAATCTGTCTCTTATTCAGTGAAACCACGAGCATTAAACTCCTGCCTGAACACTGTCTGAGTTTTTGGCTTCTTACTGTAATACAATGTTATTCACAAAATGCGCATGACAGATCCTGGGCTGTTTTAAAGTGTATACTTTAATTTTTAATGTAGTGTCCATAGAGAATCTCTTTGAATAAGACACATATACTGTATATTACGTAGACAATCTGTTAAAAGCTCCTTTTGGGATGGGGTCAGAGACTGGTCACAGCAGCATATACGTGCGTTTGAACATTTGAACACCCGTCAGTTTTAGTTATGGTTCAGCTCCAAGGTTTTTT
Organism: Enteromius afrohamiltoni; assembly: GCA_034779775.1. Classification (NCBI taxonomy): domain Eukaryota; kingdom Metazoa; phylum Chordata; class Actinopteri; order Cypriniformes; family Cyprinidae; genus Enteromius; species Enteromius afrohamiltoni. The sequence goes on along the minus strand of JAUYWG010000064.1, from coordinate 13,400,889 downwards.
TTGTAATTCTCTGTGTCATACTGTGGATTTGTACATTTGGAATGGTTGCACTGGTTTCAAGCAATCCACTGATTCGATGTAGCATACTAGGAATAACTAGACATTTGGATTTTCAGAAGTAAATACGAGTGTGGTTGTTCATGCAAATGTCGTTGACGTAAGCGTAGCTGTCAAGGCCTTTCTATGCAGTTTCAGATGTGTCAGTGAGCGGCATGATTAATCAAATTAAAACCAAAACTGCAATATGACTTCGTCTAAGAATCAAATACCAAAGACTGTGACTTAATTGCATAAATATATGTACTGTGTGTTTCATAGGGAACATCTTTTACACACAAGCAGCTCATGTTGTTTTCAGTATTTCAAAGTGCTTTGGTTTACAGTTTATTGCTACACACACACACACATCTCTGCATGTGCAGTTTTTTTTAGCTTATAATAATCATTTGAACTCTTAAATTAGCTGATGTCAATGGAAGAAAGCTTCTGCAAAACAGTTCCCTCTCACCAGAATGAAAACCTGATTTAAAAAAAAAAAAAATAATAATATTGGTATTGCACAATTACACTGTAAAAATACACTTTTTAAATTATTTATTTTACAAATACTTTATTTTACTTTTATATATATATATATATATATTACAAATTAATATTATATTAATGTAATATAATAAATAGTAGGGGTGTAACGATACGTTAACGATACTTTAGCATTAAATGTAACATAAGGGTACGTTCATGAAGCGTCTAAAAACGAGTGGAAAAAGCAAAGCGCGTCGCTTTCTCCACCGATTTCAAAGCGCTTCAGCTCTCGCAGGTCTGCTGTTACTAGGCAACCATGAAAGCGCTGTCAGTTACAAAATCATTTCTTTGGATTTTAAACTGCGAGGCTCTGTTGAAAATAAAGAGCTTGCGTGCGCAAAACGTGAATGACCCCTAAGCCTTTGGTGACACATACACCACAAAATGAAATAGTGGATCTCTCCCCTGTCGTCTCCCCTCACGCGGATTGTCCCGCAGGAAGAAACGGCGCCCTGGATGTCAGTGGATGTTGCGCATGGCCGACGAACATTTCTGGGTGTTTTCTGGTGTTCTACGTGCTTATGCACGTGGTATGTGCATGAAAGCGTTATCTGAGGCCTTATTTGTGTCAGTAGCAGATATTGTGCAGCGTTAAATTCCAGAATTGAATAAATAGACTAGTTTGTTTGTTTAGATCTCCAATTCAAAGTATGTTCATTAGTAACGGTGTAAGTCACTACATCACACTACAGAAACAGCATGTCATGCATATTAATGCACGTTTTGAGAATGGGACAAATCTTTGCAAGGTCTAGTAAGTCTAGCCAAATCCCTCTCTCTCTCTGTGCATCTCTCGGAGACTGACCTTTCCTTCTGTCACCAAGGTAACAGGCTCTACTGTAAATGGTTGGGGATCAGGAGGAATGAAGATACTCTCTAAAGACAGTGTGAATCACAAATTTACAGTTCATCTTTTGAACTGCACAGATGGATTTTTGCACAGTAATGTGCTAATTATGCTGGTCACCAAGGGATACACGCATGCATTAGGATTTGTAAATGAAGGCAGATATTTCCATGTTCAGGCAGAGCTCTTTTGTTGCAGAAAATCCATGATTATTATGTTTGGAAAACCTACCCAGCCCCTCTTATGAGATTTGAATTGTATTCTGAACATTGTAAAAGCATTTACCGTCTGAGCTGATGACATTAAACTGAACAGAGACGGTCATTAATGACGAGATTTAATTGTAGTATCCAATTGTGCATCCTTTTAAGTGGCCAATAAAAACAGCGATATCCTTCTCTGTGCTCCCATGGCAAAATGGCCTTTTTGATGACACGTAGATGTCGATCAATCAGCGGTGCTTTCGTAAATGCATGCACACATCCTGCAGCAGTGCAGCAGCCTCTACTTTAGTCCTTCAGCGGAGCAGTGACATTACAGCGCACAATGAAATGAGCATTATCTTGTCTCGGTCAGGTTAAAAATAGCCCATAAACGGTAGCTGTATAAATGCGGTGGCACTGGTAGAATTTCACCAGGATGCCAGCGAAGCACTTGTATCAAATTGCATTTCAAAGTGCTGATGCGTCTGTAAAGCGAAGCTCCTGAGATAAAATAAGAGAAGTGATGTTTTAGTGCTGTGCATTCAGACACATTCTGACAAAACACAGCACATGGATTGTCGTGGATGACAGTTTTGAGCTCTTGGTGAATCAAACAATCCTGCTGCTTCTCTTAGTAGTACATTAAACAAGTACACAAACACAATTTGACATGCGCCTTGCAGTGAGGATCAGATTTGCAGGCTGGGTTCTAGAGGAAGAAAATCTTTTGAGGGAGTTATACATAGATAGCAGTGTTTCCCCTGCCATTATTTTATGACACCCCCACCCCCCCCGAAAGTGAATTTTATTTTCTCTATAACGCCAGATCACAGCAGAAATCATTTAAAGTTTCCCTTCCTATAAAAGCTTTGTATTATCTATCTTATTTACATGACGGCATCTCATTTCGGTGTGTCTACATTACATGGATGCTCTGTATTCTGTACAGCAGAGTTCCACACTCAGACTCTTAACATGTAAATAATAAGTTAAATAAATATTCCACGTGTCTCTGTGTTAATGCATTGTGCAGATGTTTTGTGTACTACTGTAGTAAATTGTGGCACTTCCGGTGATATTAACATCTGCCATCTCACTATGACGACATAAATACACAAACAACATGCTCCACAGCTGCTCTGAGCGGCACTTCACAAGCATTTGGCCTTTTTTATTTGAGTAAAATCACCCTCATATATACACACAGAAATGTAAAGGGATTCAAGGCATTTCTTCAATGTTTTTTAATTGTAACATTAAATCCCATTTATAAAGAATTGAAAAATAAAAATACATTTTCCTTAATTTCCATTAATAATAGGATAAATTAAATGAATGTTTTGTGCATTTTAAAATTCTAATTACCCAACGCAGATTTTCTGAGGGGAAAATAAAAATAATAGGGCTATTTTAAAAATAAATTAAACCTAATTTTATGCTTTTAAATAAATAGACAGGATAAAACACAATTTGGTAACAATAAAACATATGGTTAGAAAAAAACATTTTTTATAGGGCCCTCAAAGCAATTTTGTAAGCAATCAGTTTACAGTAAAAAATGGCTATAATTTTTTACTGTAAATGTAAATGTATTTACATGTTTACTGTAAATTATAATTTAACTTGAATATAGTTAACAGTGACATGCACTTGTACAGTAAATATTGTAGCAATATTTTTGTAAAAAAACCAAACATTTCTTGTGAGCACGTGAAGTGTCTCTGGTGAGCATGAAAAAGTCTTTAATGCAAATGTCCCTTTAGGGGCTCTGTTGTTTTTTGAACAATTTTGTGTACAGTTGATATTGCTTTTGGGCTATTTGTATCTCTAGAATGGAAGGATCTTGATGACGATGCATTGTGGGAGACGGCGTTCCTTGTACTATATTCTATTTACTATATTCTATACTACTATATTCTATTTTTATTCTAATTAGTGGCCTTCTACAGATACAGAAGATCTGTATAGACTGTATGCAATGCAGCAGAACGTAAATGGTATGATAGTATGCTATTGCAAAGAAATGTGTGCGATACAGCCTGATGTTGGTGGAGGCACAGGGTGTTTAATACTGAGTCTGACCATCAGACCTCTCTCACATTGTCCTGACGGTTCGTTTCTCCCAGTGTGGTGTGCAGTAACCCATGTGCAGTGCCCTGTGAAGGGCAATTCACCACAGTTCTGCTAGTGATGACAATTTAGCCACCAGCCAGTGTTTATCCCCTCCTGTCCGTTTTACACAGCGTGATGCCATGAGCATCCAACCTTAATAAGAACAATCAGTTGTTGCATCGGAAGTATGCTAAGAAAATCAATAGAATGCATGCATCCAAGGTCAACATTGATTTCTGTGGGGTTTAAACATTGCTCTGTTCACCACCAAACTGCTATGAGACGATGCTAAGCGCGTATAGAGAATATAGATCTAGATATATAGACTTATAGGTTTAAGTTAGCTGGAGATATTTAAAGGTCTGACCATGCATTTTGGATGTCTAGCCAATGCTTAAAGCACCTAATTGACAAGAACAGATTACCTGGAGAGCAGTCGACAAGGGTACGATACTGATAGTTCATACCGTAGATCTGCAGCAGGTCTTGCAGGTTTTTACCTTGCACTTTTTAAGCTACTAGTTTAAATCTGTAACAACCAGGGTTGAGAAAATCGGCCACACCCATAGAAAGCTTAATTGAAATTTGAACTGAAATAAAAGGAAGACCTATTTATATGTCCTTGAAAAATATATATTTTTTATTTAAAACAATTTCTTTGTATTTCATGGATTTCCTGTTTCCTGTTTCCAGATTCAGGACATTGGCGATTTCTTTAAGACTGCAAGGGAGCAGCTTCCCCTATAATGTCACAAAATTAATGGTCAAATTGTATTAACCTTTAATTGACTAAAAATGCGTTAGAAAACGTTCATCTCAAAGACGAGTTCGTTCAGAATCAGTGGACTTGATTTTCTTCTCATACATTCCCGTAGCATCACAGTGCATTTCCCCGTTGAAGCCCAGCGTCCATTGACTTCAATGCGGCTGCTTTGAACGTTTTTTTCAGTGCTTTGAAACTAGACGGTCATTGGATAAACGCTGCGATTATGTCCCGCCCACGGACGCTCAGCGTCTCTGGGGGTGAATGAGGAGTGGGCTGGCCTGGACTCCGAGCTTCTGCGTGATGATTGGAGGGTCTGTCGAAAGATTGCATCTCCTCTTGACTGACAGCGATTTTGTACTATAAGGAATCGCTGAAGCTATTCGCGCTCAGTCCCATCGCGGATTTCTAATGTTCAGTCGAAATAAAAACTGCTGCAACCTACTTTTAAATAAAGAGACAATTTTATTATGTAGGCCGAAAATGAGCTTCCCCTATCTGACAGCCACCACTGATTCAGAAGTCCATATAGATCAAATTCTAAATGGTGCATAACCTCACTATCACTGCAGCACACCACATTATTGTTTTTAGCATTGATAGCATTAAATGGAGATTTCCTCAGACTGTTTAAAGTGGCTTTGGAGAGCGTTTACAGACTACTTTTACAATTCATAAAACCATTGCAACCTTTATAACAGATGTCAGATAAATCCAACTCATAAATGTATTGAACAAAGCATATTTCATGGAGAACGCTTCAATGCTAGCCTGCCCTGCTGACTGTCAAGTTGATGCTCCGGGTCATCCTCTACTCACAGTGCTCTCTCGCACGCAGTTTTAATAAAGCATCTTTGCAGACCCATGCTTCATCCAGCACATTGTTTTAATAAGACAGCTCGGTTAAACCCAGTGTTAAAGCCTTAAAGCTGGTGCTCTCTGCACAGGACGTAACGCTGTAAAAGTGTCTGAAGCCATTGATTTGCAACACCGTTGACTTCCTTTTTTTATGAATGAGGTTTTAGGTACTTTTGGAACCACTGCTTTTAAGAGGATGTCAGGACCTTCCTAGATTCATTTTCAGTAAATCATTTAAGGCTTCTTTCTCTTAAAAGCTGGTGTGAACACTCTGCCCTGGACATTAAAGGAGCCATATCATACTCTTTTCATAGCTTTTTATTATTAGTCCCGGTTCCCTGCACTAAAGGAGCTGTAATGTGCTGTAGTTACATTCTCTTTCTGATACTAAAGAGTCTTTAAGCTACAGGACTGTACTTTGAACACCTCGATAAGGATTAGCAAGTCCTTTTCATGTGGAAGCCTCCTGTGTAATCACTTTGTCTTTCAACTTTGGGCCAAATAGCTGACAATGAAATGCAATGGTTATGCTGTGATAATATGTGTATAT
>JAUYWG010000064.1:13364399-13394795 GCA_034779775.1 Enteromius afrohamiltoni | reverse complement strand
ATTATTTTAAAATATTAATAATATATAATATTTGCAATAGTATATACAATAGTCAACATTTGTAAAAAAAAAAAAAAAATATATATATATATATATATATATAGACATTATAATGAAATTATATATTATTTAGATTTTTTTAATATTATTTTATTACATTTTATTATAATATGTTAAGAAATACATTTAATTTTATTTTGTTCATATTTACAGTATGTATGAAATGTTATTCTTGTTTGATGCAATACATTAAAATATATTTCAGATTTCATGTACAGTATAAAAATATATATGTATTTATCTTTTTATATTAATATACAAAATTTTTTATGTATCATATTTATTTTATATAGCATGAACAAAATATTAAATGTGTTCATATTGTGTCTAGGAATGTCTGTCTTTTAATTCTTACTTTGTTATCTTTGCTAATATTTTGAGTTTAGGAGGGTTAGTTTTGCTCAAAACAATATGACATGAACTTGGAAACTGATATACAATATAATAATGCAAAATAAGAACCGGTTCTCAATTCCCAAATGTAATCTACGTAGTGTGACATTCTCATATCTCAAAACAGCAAGAAGAAATATCTATAAATTTTTTTATGGCACGTCTCCTTTAAACTAGAATCAGTATCTCCCAAGTCTGTTTCACATATGTATGCTATTTATTATGAATGAAATTCTATATATTCAGTACTACTATGTTCCTTCTTAGTCTCAGTAGGCCCTTGAGGAGAAGTAGGAAAAGACATTTGCAAAACTCCCACAGAGATCCAGCAGCGCAGTTGTGGATGGAATAGCAGTTTTTCTCCAAAGCCGTGTTTGGTTGAGCAGGGCTTCTCTCCAATAAAACCCACCGGGTCCGAAACGGCTGTAATGCGCAAAACAGCACTTAAAGTGTCTACAAACATCCATCGCTTCTCTTCGTCTTCCTCTCGGTTTCTGTCTAGCTTCCTCCAGGGCTCCTAAAGGCAAGTGCGAGATGTGCCTTTCCGATAATGTGTTGAAAACAGTTGCTCGCTAAACATTTGCTTGTCTTATCTGTGCATAAGTGCGGCCCCTAGGCCTCTGCTGGAGTCATCTGTAGAGAGGGAATGGGAGGCGGTGCGTGTGATGCTTTTGATCTGCGGGCTTCTCACAGATAAGACTTATTAGTTTGTTTGTGAGAAAAAGCTGGCCTTATGAATTTGCCTTGCTGATGTTTTCTACACGTCAGTATGCCAGATTTCAGACTGAGGTCTGAGCGTCCTTGCTCTCACAGAGGTTACAGTTTCACGTTATAATGCAAGCGCTTTCTGTTTTAAGAAATCACAGGTGCAGCTGTCGCATAAAACACTGCGACTCTTGAAATAATTCACTTCCTCTTGTTGCTTAAGATAGAAACATGGCATTGCAGCAAGATGTAAAAGTCTTTTTCAAGAGCTTGACAGGCAAAGTAAGGCCGCCAACAGATGGAGGGTGATAATATAACTGGTAGAAACAGACACATTCTTGTGAGCGTGCCCGGCGAGAGGGCAAAGGCGCTGATCTCTGGACCATAACAGGACATCTATTAAGATTCTAATCGTTGTTTTATGGGTTGCTAAAGAACACGTTGCTGCACTGTTGATGTAAATTTCCTGTGTCTGTTGTCACTTTGGCATTTTGCACATACTGGAAAGGAAATTACAGATAATAACTTTAAAAAACTGACTTTTTTTTTCTTTATATAAAAAAAGGAAATGTCCAAGATTCATTTCCTGTGATTTAAGTGCAGGGTACTAACTATTGTACTGATTATTATGTTGATTTATTGTTACAGTACAGAATTAATAAATAATTCATTTTACAAACAAAATTAACAGTTAGGTTTATTTTACTGAATTTATTGTTATTTTTAATAATAAAAACAAAAAATACAAACAGCAGTTGATCATTTAAATATTTCTACAAAATAATAATAACACAGAAAAACACAGAATTGTTGACATTTTTGTCTTCATTAAAAAAAAAAAAAATTAAATGACTGGCATTTTGCACACACACACACACACACACATATATATATATAGATATAGATACAGTATGTTTTCAAATTAAAACTAAATTGTACAAAATTAAATAACAGTAACATTTTTACATTACTGAATTAATTTACATTAAATTAACTTTAAAATAAAATTAAACAGTACAGATAGATAAAACAAATACCCATTTTTATATTTGTACATGTTGTCCCAAAACATTTATCCAGGATGTAACATACTTAGTATATTTCTTTTGGTATCTCTTGTCCAGTGTGCCAATCATTTTCTCAAATCCCTCTTTGATAAAAGTGCGTTCACACCTGAGGCGACTTGGGCGAATATATATTGCTGTTCGTGTGTAGTTGGAGGCTTGAACATGTCGAGTTTATGCCGGTTTCACACAGCGCGCAGGGGCGGCTCAGCAGCGCGTAGCAGGTGCAGATAAATGACATAAATCAAAGCACATGGCACACAGTGTTCGGATAAGAACGCTGGAAAATACGCCAGATAGATGCTTGTCTATAGCCTGCTGCAATACAAGCTGCGCGTGCCAAACGCTGCCAGTTTAACGCGCCACTTAATTCGCGTGAATCGTGCTGCGTTCGTGTCTGGCGTGAACGCAAGAATGAATGTCTTGTTACGTCCACGAATGCATTTATTTATTTAATATAATCGCAACATTTGCTGTAATGTAATGTAATCGCATAGGCTACATATATAAAACTTGTTGCAGTTTTCAAAAATCATGTTTTGAGTTTTATTATTTTTATTGTGTTGTGCTGCATTTTTAGTTATTTAGTTAGATGTGTTTTATCTTTTATTTTGCTTTGATTCATTTGACCATATTTTAAGCAATACTGATGACCATATGCAAACATACTGATATTGCAAAATAATACTGCTTTAATTTCGCTGCTGACTACTACTGACTTTCACTCAAAAGACCACAAGGACTCAAATCTTTAGTATGATTCAGTGTAATATGGTTTTTTGGTAGCTTGCAGTTGCCGTGGAGTTTTGTGGTTGAACAGCATGTTCTGCTGAGGAGATTCTGGATCTAGAGTTCTGATAAAGTATCTGTTTTGTAGCAGAGCTGCGGTCATGAGTCAACACCGGTGTCTGTTTAATATGACAGCTTGTGTTGGAGACTCGTCTCATTTCACTAAATGAATGCGTCTGTATGTTCGCCAGTCTTTTGCTCTTTGGTAAACTCATTAGTCATTATTCGCTGAAAGTATCACATGAAATAGGAATGGAAAAATGAAAAGCTTGAAAACTTAGTCTTGATGCTTTTTTATATATGTTATAGTTCTCATATGCCTTTAGGCTTAACTGAATTTAGGAATGTTTCTTTTTTTTTTAAATAATAGGTTTAAGATTATTATATTGCATACAATCAGTATTTTATACTAATGAGTGACTTCGGTTTTGGAAAGATGATTTTAAGGAAATATAAGAAATACAAAGAATCTAGAAGTTTTGCTAACTTGCAAACGTGACTTCTCAAAACGGTCCCTTCCTCTTCCTTATTCCATTTACTAAGTAATTATTATTACGTTTGGGGAAGAATCCAGTTTTCATTACAATGTATGTTTTTGCATTAATATGATGTAAATGGGATTTACTGCATGACTCTGTCATAACAAATTTGTGAAAATTATTTTCTGTTTAAAAAATATTTTTCATGAGTGTTTTGTTAGATAAATTTTAAATCAGGTTTTGTTAACACGAATGATATGAATATCTTCCAATATGAATGTAATATAAAAAATATTTTTTTTACTTCAATATAAAATATGCCTTTTATTTCTGTTTAGTTTCTCTGTTTGAAGAACATCAGGACATTTTTGCACGCCTGCTCAGAGATATTCAGCATGAAGAAGAGCGAGCTGTTTGAGGCTTTCGATTTGTTCGATGTTCGAGATTTCGGAAAGGTAAGATGAAATTTCACTTTCAGCTCCCTTGTTCAAAACACATTCACTTTGCACTCATCCTAGAATCCTCTATTCTGTTTGCAAACACACTCAAGCTGGCGTAATTTGAGTTGTTCTTGTACAACATTCATCTTTCAGTCACAGATGTGGCTGTGTTTGAGTTTCCTGACATTAGCCTGTAAGCTGGCTTTGTTTTTTTTTGTGGTGTTGTGTCTCAGTCGATTATGTTCAGAGATGCTGAGCTCTTTGTTGGCTGTCTGCTGTAATAAAGTCTCAGTGTCTGCATCTCATCCTGCTGGTAATTTAATCCACTCTTCAGTATGTTTAATTAAAGATCAGTGGTAGACGGCAGGGGGAAGTTGCCACCCCCTGTGAGGGTGTGGCGTGATTGTCTGGATCTTCAAATTAGTTACATGCTTATTGGACTGATTGCATGCAGTCATATGTGTGTTCAGAAGTCAAACCGTTGCTCTTTTTAACTTTGAGTTGTGTATTAGTCAGTATATTGAGCCAGGCAGATGCTTTGCCCCCAGGCCTGATACTGATCAATACAGTCAGTATCAGCCCCTAAACCCCATCCGGTGTCCTAATGCTAACTCAGCGACCTGTCAGTTCTCTCTCACCTGCTGTGAAATGTGAGCGGCTGACAGTAAATGAGTTCTGAGTGTTGTGTGATGCTGGGAGAAATCATGTAATATTCCTCCCCAGGGAAGCAAACAAGTAAACGGCAAGCTGTCAGTTGTACTGTAGTGGGTTTTAATGTGGCTCTTGAACAAGATGGAAAAAGACAATTCAATAGTGTCTCATATTGTATCTGTGCACAAAACAGTATTAATATAGTATTTTATTAGATTTCTATTTAGGGATTTTGGGGGGAATTTATGCATTATATTTAAATAGAAATATTTAAATATCTTTTAGATATAAATATATAATTCTAAGTGTAAAAAAAAAGAAAAAAAATACACACACACACATACGTTTAAGCTTATATAACGCATATGAGTGTACACACACATGCATGCACATATTTAAGAAAAATGTGATTTGTGTACATGCTAGCCACAATTATTGCTACATCCTCTTCCCAAGATAACAGCTGAGTTTTCTCCTGTAATGCCTGAAGAGTTTGGAGAACACCTGATAAGAGAAAAGAGACCACTCCTTCATCCAGAATCTCTCCTGATCCTTTAGATTACCATCTCAATATTGGTTCTCCTCTTTAGTTCACCTCACTCAGGGTTCAGGTCAGAGGACTGGTACAGCCATGGCAAAAGCTTCATTTTGTGCTCAGTGACTAATACTGAATCAGTCAGTTTTATATTTGTTATCTGTTGGTATCTGATAGAATCAATGATGCCATGTGACTAAACAAGATGTTCAGGACCTCCACAACATCAGAAACACAGCAGTATACTTCATTGTACACATTGAGTACTTTTTATCCCCGTGTTCACCAAACCCATCTTAAGTGACTGCTGCTAAAAACTCATTTTTTAGTTTCATCTGATCATAGAAGCCAGTCTCATTTGTAGTTCCAGTCCTGTCTGACAACTGAACATGCTGGAGATGCTGGTTTTTAAATGAGCAAGGAGAATTTTTCTGAAACCCTCCTGAACAACACGTGCTGATGTAGGGGCTGCTTGACTGTTTTATCAAAGATTTTCTGACCCTGAGACTCAACTAGTTTCTGTAATTCTCCAGCTGTGGTGCTTGAAGAGTCTTTAGCCTCTCAAACTCTACTCCTCACTGTGTAATAGGATGATAGACACACACGTCCTCTTCCAGGCAGCTTCGTAACATTGTCTTTGTTTGGAAATTCTTAATTATTCCCCTGAATTATTTATATCCTTTTCATAAAGCTACTTCAGTAATTTGTGAAGCTCAATTATCTTTTGCTGCACATCATAAATATATTCTTTGTTTTTTCTCATTGTGTTGATGATTAAGGGAATTTGGGCTTAGTTTCCCTCCTTAAAATGCTTAAAAAACAGCTAATTAACGCAATAAACCAAAATAAAACCATAATAACAAAAAACCCTTGACAATTTTTGACAATTAAAAAAAAAATCTGAAACTTCATATCTGAAAGATTGTATATAATAACATATAATTAATTATTTCAGTCATTTCATTTTGATCTCTGTGATTCTACAAAGTATGATTTCTTTAAATATATATATATATATATATATGTATAAAAAAATGAATTCAGATATAAACCTCTCTGAAAAATAGGTTATGTTGATGTGATAATTGTTGAGTGCTTGCTGCAACTTAACATGCAACTCCTGCTGTGCCCAGACTGAGTGCAGATTGCTAATGGAGTGACAAAATCGACCATTTGAGTGAACTGTCAATCATTTTAGGTGTCACACCTCCCGATTTATCCTAGTATGCTTTAAAAATAGATGTGGCTTCACTGTTAAACCAGTTGTGATTGTGAAAAAGCTGAAGTAAGCACTAATGTATCAAATGTTGTGTTCATGGAAAGTGCTAGTTTGCACTTGACCTTTCTCTTATATAAAGTGCAGTGTGTAGTCATTTTGACACCGTTAAGTTGACTGTCATACATATTAGAGCTCATGTTGTGTGATGTGTCCACAGCTGTCTGCTGTACTCGCACATCTGTTGATTCTCCTATCTCACACTGTCTCTGTGTATGTATTCATAAAAACAGAAGGGGAAAGTTTTCACACACATTTAGACACGGGCATACACTCGGCCCTCTGTGGAACTCGCAGAGAAGACATCACCAATTTTTTCCACATCACTGGCTAAACATCTGTTTCATTCATCTGACACTCGCTACGGGCAAGTCTGCCAACACTTGTTTTATCACAACGACACAAATGTTCTGAGAGCAGTTTTAAAGGGACATTTGGAATAAAGTAGCACAGCTATACTGTCCGAAAAATGTATAATTTTTTATTAAATGTGTTTGTAAATACATAAATGTAATCAAACTCATAAATACATAATGTATGAAATAAAACATGAACTTAAAACAGGTGCATTTAGTGCATTTTAAATATTGTACGTATATTAATATAAAATATATGTGTCTTAAATATAAAATTCATTGCCTTTGTGTTTAAAATGTAAGAGATAAAATGATTTACGACTGTTTCTTTGTGCTGTTGATGCAGTGGCGTTGGGGTTGCCTGTTGTGATGACGTATTTCTCACTGACTGATAGATGGTAACGATTGCTCTCCAGTAATAAGCTTTTAAGCTGCAGGGCTGCTAGCTTGACCGATGGCTCTATATGTTTACAGCTACAGTGACAGCTCAACTAAATCAATCCATTCATAAACCTTCTGCTTTCTTATTCATCCATCTCTAGTCTATCACTTCCTGTCCCATCTGTTCATCTAAGAACATGAAAAAAAAAAAAAAAACCCATGGGATTTTTTTGGTAATATATATAATTAAAAAATGTATATGTTCTGTACACTGCATATATTCACTCGTAGAGACATTTTTAAATGTCCTGTTGCTCTTTTAGAAGTGTTAGAAATATTTATATAAACATTTTTTTAAGAATTTTATTTTATTTTTAGATTTACAGTTTTCCCTTTAAATTTTTAAAGCTGTCATGTGACAATGCTAATATATGCATATAAATATATATATATATATACATACACATATAATTTTGGGAATTTGGTGTAACGCAGTGTGTTAACACAGTTTAAGGTTAAACTTCCACTGGTCTTCCACATACCGTACATCATTGTTAAAAATTAAAGGTTACTGTAAAAAACATTATAAAAACATTAGGAAGTTAGTATTTGTTCCATGAAGAAAGTTATTTGCACTAGATTTGATGTCATAGCTGAGAACTGGCTTACATCACTACACTCGATGCACCATGTCCCATGATTCTATTGATACATCAGTCATGTGAATCCATCATCAGCACTTCTGTTCTATTCTGAGCCACATTCCGCTGATAAACCAATGGAAATAAGTTCAAATGTGAAACATTAGATATTTGCTTCTGCATTTTAGTACGCAGACTGACTTTGCATCTTAGACCCGTTGAATGCGAAGTTCTCCTAAATGTTAGTTGAGTAAACTTTGAGCTGGTGTGGTGAAGTCACAGAATTTCCTACGGAATTGTCGAAAGAGTCATCAGGCCATCTCATGGGTTCTTTGTAAACGTTGTTGCTTATAAATTATCACTCTTACTGAAGTGAAGATAGATCATATTTAGCACCATATATGATTAGATCTATGCGTTTTACAAATGTCAAGTGCCCGTGGGCTTTGGAGAAGAGAGAAGATCAAAAGGCCAGAAAATCACTCAGAAGGAGACAAAGTGTAAAGCGTCTGTCGTGCTATTGGATTTCCATAGTTAAATATATCACTGCCACTAAGGACAAAGACAGTAATCAATAGCTGCTCTCACATCGCCAGCTTGACTCTCTCTTTATTTATCTCTGTCTTTACTACTTTTTATCATTATATGGATGCTGAATGCACAATTAAGCCTATAAATATACAGACATACATAGCGGATGTGGCATTTATTAAGTATCGAGTGACAAGGTTGTTCAATAATGGATGCTAAGTGGATGTTGTTGCAGGATTTGAGGGAGGTGGTATGTGTTGGTCTGTCTGTCAAAACCCAGTGAGCATTTCTGATGTGTAAGGTGCTTCAGAAATTGGCACAAAATGATTAGCATATTAAAAGGTAGCATTCTTTGCAGACAGAAGATAAAACATATAAATATATTTATAGTAGATTTCATTCAGTACTAATGGGTGTCTAAAAAGTAGTTCCATCTAATGACTAATTCAGTGTGTCTATCAGAGTACAATTTTAGCTTAGCAACATATGCTAACACCAGACTGTGTTGGAAAACAAGTGCAGGTGCTAGCAGGTGTTACAAGCCATATAATCACACCACAGAGTGTAAGACGTGTTACGCTGAATGATGGTACCCAGGAATCATTGTTTAGTTGGGTGTTAGAAGCAGCTCAGGCCTGAGGGGTATAATGTCGGGATGTGTCAGAGCTCTTTGAGAGGAACTACAGCATCTGACATCTGCTGTTAGTCGAGAGTACGCGTGATGTGAAGTGTTGGGCTCTCAGAATGAGAACACAGCACACACACACCATACGAAGAGGCGTGTGTCAAGTGCTCTGACTCTCCCTGAGGGTCTTTAGAAAGACACGCATTGATGATCTCCACACTCTTGCTAAACTGTGCCGAGAAGAGGCCAATCTAAAAGCATTGTATTGTATTGTATTGAGATCTCATAGGGAAGATATACTGTATGAAAGTGCAACCAAATATTAATATATGTATATGTGGAAACAAAAATTAAAGTGCAAACACACACACACACACACACACACACACACACACACGTGTTCCTATAGATATAACAGCTAATATTCTGTATTCTATATGTATCATATTTACTATATGTTTGTATATTCCTAGATTTTATTCTGTAAACTATGTTTTCTATTTCCTTACCTTTTTTAAATTAATTAAATATAATAATTTGTATAATTCATAATCTCCATGCAATGCAAGGTGCACAAATTAATCAGCTTTTATTTAAGCTGTCTCTGCTTATATATGCCTATATGCATATGTTGAAAACAATTTGAAGTGCAAACATTTAATTAATATCTACACACAAAAAAAAGACACACACACACACACTGTATTTATTTGGTTGTACTTTTAAAGTTTGTTTCTTTAGTAGCATAATCTATTTGTGGTATTTGCTTTTTATTTATTATTTTAATTAAGTTATTTAAAGTTTATTACTTAGGGATAGAGTATTTGAAAGTATTTGTTTTAAGTATTAGTAACAGGAAACTGCAGTTGCAAGCCATATCAGCTACTCGTGTATTTATTGCATGCATTACATTTTGTCCCCTCATCTATAGGTATATATGCTTATATATTATATATAGATATGTATGTATGCATATTTATGTGTGCAGAAGAGTTCAGAAATACATGTGGTGGTTTCATCAGGCTTCTGGCAGAAGCTGATCATCTGTTTGTATGGCTGTGTCTCTCTCTATCTGTCTTTCTGTCTGCTTGGCGATCTAACCCCAGTCACAGTGTCACATGCCCTCGAGCGGAGAGCTGTAAACTGGAAAGCATTCACACTTCCTCTTTCCTGACTCGTCGACCTCTTACTACGTGGCGTTCCCTGAAGGTTGAGTTGCGAGCTTACTCATGCTTCCTGTGGTCGACTCCTGGGGCCCCATGATGGAGGGGGAGGGTGTCTGCTTAAACACCAAACCCTTCCTGAAACCAAGACCCTTTAACACATCTACTGTCATAGGATGAAAATGTCTCTTAAAGAATATGACCAGTTTACTGTCACACTGCCTTTAATGTAATGAAAAACATGTTGTACTTAATATTTCACTATATGGAACCCTGTTTCTGCCTCGTAAAGTTTTCCATTATGAAATGCAAAAATTAACATTTTCATCTCCCTTTTTTATTTCAAATTTGTACTTTTTTTCTTGCAATCCCGCTTTTGTCTTGCAGTAATTAATGTTCTGGAAACATCCTAAAAAATCAGAACAACTAAATCTGCTTGTTTTCCCTCCAATGTTTCTGACTGAGAAGATAAAAGGCAGGTGTGTGTTTTGGTGCGCACAGTTCCTTGCTGTGGTCAGCGCTATTACATATGGGGCTTTTTGCAGAGTGCATCTAACACTCTTATTGTAACCGCTGAGGGTCCTTGTGTAGAAATCTGCAAACATCAAACACTTTGTACCACCTTGTGTCCTATTTACAGCTGCATATATCTTCATAGTGGGCTGCAAAGACTGATTTTTTTTCTGTCTGTAGTGGGTGCTTGGTAAGAAAAACACAAAAGCTAAATCGAGCTGGGAGCTGTTATGAGATGTTTGATCCTGGGAAGCGTGGTATTCAGAGGCTTTATACTGAATGTGTCATTTTTAAAGCCAGTTAGAGATATTTTTGTTTGCGGAGATATATTTCTTTTCCAGTGCACCCCCGAGCCATCTGTTTGGATCCCATCAGCTTCAGTGACGCTCAAAGCTGTGTGCTTTAGAAAAGATGTCCTCCCAAGGCCTTTTACAGAGTCCTGTAGTAAAACTTTCATGAGGGTGTTAAACACGCGACTGAAATGTAGCCAGGAAGATTTTTTGAGGAACTGTTTTCAGCTTGGATGATAATACAAACACGCAATATTTTAGCGTAACTTCATCATAAAAACATCACAGAAGGAACTTCAGCCACACAATATTGTTTATGTGTTGAGGGCACTGCATAAAAATGTGTGCTAGTAAATGTGTATAGTAACTTTCATTATACTACATTTAGTTATTAGGTGCTAGTAATGTGTAAAGTGCCCTTATTATGGATTTTTGAAAATGACTTTACATGCAGTGTTTTAAATCTGAAAGTGCACTGTGTATAAAGTTATTGTCTCTCAAAAGAAAGTGCCAACTCTGCATCATTGAAATGAGTCTCAAGTCTCAATATTTTCCGCCTATTTGTTGCGTGCACAGACCGGGAAAAGCTGATTTTCTCATTGGTCTTAATGGAAATGCTAATTCATTCTTTGTCACTAGGTGTAGCTTTAATTGAAATCAACCAATCACAAGAGAGGTTTGGAAAAATTAATCGTTAAATGATTTGTTTAGGAGTCGTTGAGCAAATAAGGTCAAAATAAACGCATATTATAAGAAAAATAAGTGTTTTTTGAGCATTCATGGATAAACCTAATGTTTGGGACTCCCAAAACCAAAATATGAACCTTTCATAACCCATAGTAGGGTACTTTAATACACCTAAAATATACACTGTCGTATAAATATAGAAAAAACAATTTATTTATTATTATTTATTTCATTTATCGTTCTTGGTGTAAACATGCCTTAACTTAAAGTGTTTACTTTTTTAAAAATTAATCGCAGAACCTTTGTTTACGCTGTTGATGTTAACATTATATGCATATAATTAGCATCACACTCTGTAAAAAAACGCCCAAATAATTTCCTGTTATAAACTGAAGAAAATGTCTGTGAACATAAAAGATTAAGTTTACGGACATTTCCTTTAACCATAAAACACAGCACAATGCAATGCTTAATTACAAATATGCGTAAAACAAATAAATATGGATACATATATTCAGGGGGCGTCGTAGCTGGGTGAAAAGTAGGACTAAATTACCAGGGCCCCAAGTGCAGGGAGTGCCCCTGAGGAGTGACATTTTATTTTCCTTTAAATATAATTTTAAGATCACAATAAATGTTGTTAACTAATGTAAATGCTTGTATTTTGGGTAAATTGTTTCAGTTGATTAAAGTTGATGAATCAGTTGATTTATATATTAAATTGTGTTGTAGGTAGTTAAGAACCTCAAGCTTACGGGGGCCATGGCCACTGCTTGTGCATAGGGTCCAGAATTTGGTGCTACGCCCCTGCATGTATTTTATTGGTTTCTTTTAGAGCTGTCAATCAACAACTATGGAAATTCATGACTCTAAGAAATATAGTACTTATGTTTCATGTTTATCAAAAGCACAGTGATGTCATCAAAGCAGAAGCGAACACATGACAAGTTACACGCCACTCTTTAGATTCCATTTCGTCATCAGGTGACATTGTTGAAATTCCACTTGCTTGCATATTTTAAATAACGCTCCTATTTGTGTCGAAGCTGAAGGATGCCTGCTTTCAGGGCCCAGGAGGACTAATGCTCTCGGATGTGTGGGCAGT
This sequence comes from Enteromius afrohamiltoni, assembly GCA_034779775.1. NCBI lineage: Eukaryota > Metazoa > Chordata > Actinopteri > Cypriniformes > Cyprinidae > Enteromius > Enteromius afrohamiltoni. The sequence continues at coordinate 13,382,111 of JAUYWG010000064.1, read as the reverse complement.
GTGTGAGAAGCTGTGCGCTTCCTCCATGCACAGTTGAGGAATTACAGAGGAGTTTTAGTTGGTTGTGAAACACTGAGAGATACTGCTGCTAACTTACCATTTTCATATTGTGATAAAGATCTTGAGTTTGTGAGGTTCCCTATTTTAACCAGCCTGTGCTGTATGATAGGACATACTGTTTTATCAGATTCACGTTACAAGGAAATTAGAATTTCTCATAAAAAGAAGTACAGCAATGAGTTGAGATCATTATGTAGGTCATAATAGCAGCTGTTTCCTCTCAAGTGGGATCCACCTGGCTTAGATCAGTGTCAGCGTCCGGGTTTTCAGCACAATATTACTCAGGACTTGTTGTGAATATGTTTCTACGTGAGCACTGGTTCTGTCTGTGCAATGTTGTTTTTATCTCCTAGAACATTGGCGTAGAGATTAGGATGAACTGGCCAAAAACTGTGGTATTGCAAACACAGTCTTAAAGGCCAGAAAGTCAATTTCATCCTGTTCGTGAAGTTTATGTTTTTGCCTTGCTAAGGAATCGATCTGCAGATGTTCAGATGAACTGTTGGTAATTGTATCAGAATGAAAAAGCGAAACCCCAGATGTTCTTATTTCTTTTGTGGAACAAATTTTTTTTTAATATGATACATTGTGCAGGAAAATTATTGCCCAAAATGTGAACACGCTTAAGCCATCCAAGATGTGGATGAGTTTATTTATTAGGGGCCAAGCACCGAAGACACCTAATGAAAACGCCAACGATTTCAATATTATTATTGTCATTCTTCTTCTTCCTCTTCCACCGCAAGTTTATGGCAGCCCATAGAACCGCTTGTGAGAAAGTTGTATAATCATAGTCTCTAACTCAAACTCTCTATCGCCCCCACTTGTCCAAACTTTTAAAACGTTTATGCTAATAACTATTGAACTGTAAGCCACAAAAGGAAAATTCCCTTTTCCTCTGATTCCTTGGCTTATGCCGAGTCGAATGGACAATTGTAACAATTGTAAGGTTTAGTTTTTATTATTCTCAATTGCTCATAATAACTACTCATCATAGGTCGCTGCACCGATTGTCACAAAAATTGATCCAGATAATCTTCAGACCATGCTGGCAAGATGTTATGGAATTCAAGTCTATTCGGCCAACCGTTCTCGAATAACTCGCAAATTAATTCTACGAAAAGCGTGCAGAAGTCAATGTGAGGTTATATCTCCGTAACCGTTTGCCGTATTGTCAACAAACTTGGTGTGTATTATAACAAGCAAGAATTGAGGCTACCTGCAATGTTATAATGAAATGTAATAAGTGCTAATAACTTTTGTGTACTCAGCATGATTCGATACCAGTTTTTCCAATTTTGGCTGGACTTCCTGCCCGCCATTTTGATTCATGTTGAAAACCTGCTTTTTAGACTCCTCCTAGACCGCTCGTCAGATTTGCACCAAATTTGACTCGTATCATCTTCAGACCATGCTGCCAAAAAGTTATGGATTTCGGGTCGATACAGAAACAGTTTATGTTTAACGTATCAACAAATTTGTCTGAAAAATGTCAAGCTGGATCTGAGGCTGTATCTCTGCAACTGAACATGTTAAAAACCTACTTTTTCAAACTCCTCCTAGACCGTTCGTCCGGTTTGCACCAAATTTGATCATCTTCAGACCATGCTGGTTATGAATTTCGTGTCAATAGACTAAATTGTTTTCGTACAGCACCACTACAAATTTTAGGCATAGTGCCAATATGACTCAGAGGCTATCTCTATACAAAGATTTGACATAATAACAACAAACCATTGTCACCTCACACAGAACACGCTAATATGATTCAATCATACTGCTTGAGGTTGTAGCTGTATTTTTATTTAGTATTATCACTAGTAGTATCACCAGTGCATACTCTAAAGTGAATGGGTGCCGTCAGAATCCAGCTGACCAAAAAAATCACAATAACATGCAGCACTTCAGTTATTGAAGTGTAAATCTGTCTGTTTGTAAAAAAGTTTAAAGTCTTGATGAGTTCATTATTTACAAACACAGAGCTTTTGCTTCACAAAAAATTTTATTGTGATGATTTTATCAGCTGTTTCGACTTTGATTCTGACAGCACCCATTCGTCTGCGCAAATCTGACTTGAACATTGAGTCAGAAAGTTCATTTTAATTTTATATCTATTCCATTAGATGAGTGTTTTTGCATACATTTTGAATGAGAGCTTTCCGTGTAAGCTTTGAGGGCTTGTGGGCAACAAATGTTGAAGAAAGCCGACTTTGTTTATGGCCTGAAGATCTATAAATGGAGTTAAACAAATGAGTGTTTCTAAATATGCAAAAAACTGCTGATAATTTTCAGTCATTACAGACCCCTCATTCTGACTGGGCATGTCATTCCTCAGGTTAAAATATGTGTAAGTGTATTTTGCTTTCAGCTGCTATGGTTTTATTTATAAAGCTGTATTGTACTGTCTCTGAGATCTGCTTTAATTACGATACAGATGAGTAAAATGAATAATTAATCTGCATTAAAACTTAAAAAATTGTAACTGGATTAAAAATTCATTTCACTGTCATGTTATATATCACCTTGACAGTCACAGGAGCCATTAAACCGCTTCATACCAGTGTCAGTCAGCACTGCTTTGAGATTTCTGGATGGCATTATATTAAGCTCCAGTGATCCATAATCACTGATCTGGAATGTAAAAGTAAGGAACACTTCAGGAACGTGCCTTCAGGAAAGCCGCAAAAAAGAGGGAGAGATAAGAGAGTGGCTATAAAAGTCTGCGTACCATAATGGTCTCTTAGTGGAGCCTATAATAAAGAGTGTTTGTCTGCTTTTAGACAGAGAACTAGACCACAAAGGCTACTGGGGGACTTTAACATCTGATTGAGGCTCATAATTAAACATTCATTCTTACCGAATGCAAAATTAGAGTACACTGTTATTATGAAGAATAGCTTTAGGGAATAGAGATGTTTTACGATCAGATTTAGGTTTTTGAGACTAGTTTTAAATATTTACAGCATGTCAGCTTTTTTCGGCGGTCTGTGTTTTATGTGACAGATAAAACAGTTGTGAAATGGCTGAAGTATTTGGCATAATATAAACAAGATTCAAGATATTTAAGTCATATTGCAGTGAGCACGGAGGACTGGAGTCCTAATACAGACGGATTTGAGAGGAATCTATACACATTAGTTTACATGTTATCATTCTCATCTACCTTAGTGTTAAAAATCAATAAGTTGATACTTGGTTGCAAAGTCCAGTAGTGATTCAAAAAACGATGCACATGCAAATGCATTTTGTAAATGAGTAATCATACAACTGCCACACACACATGATAATTTCTTTTTTTTATTACAAATACACTTTATCGGTTTTGCTGATTGTTCCTTAGGATTTTTTGTATATTAATTGTCTCACTCTTCCGTTGCACTGAACAATTGGAGGTGAATAGAAGTAAAGCATCAAAATTTTCCTCCCACTGCCTGTTTCACACTCATTCTGATCCCCACGTGTGGATGCTTTACATAGCTTTAAGTAGGTGTCAGAACTTTTCTATTTGCATATTAATTGGCTCAATATGAAACTGTTTGTACTTGTGCATCGGTGTGTGTGTGTATGTACACCTGTGTATGTGTTTGAATGGTTCTTGCCAGTGACCTTGTATGTAGGCCACTGATGCCAAACAAGGACTGTCTGATTAGTTTATCTGTGTCATGATGTGTACTTGAGACATTAAAGGGCAGGGAATAGATTGAGATTAATAAAGACAAGAGACAGAGAGAAAACACGCTCTTGCACTTTGATGATAGATGGGAGATAATATGGGTGGCACTTTTCACAAATACGGTATAATTTGCTTTTTAAATGACCTAGTCCAGTTTTAAACACCCTATAGCTTTGTTGCTAGAAAATAAGCACAAATCAAACATTTTAGTTTAGACATGTTCCACATAATGTTTTACTATAATAATATAACATTTAGTCTAACCCTGACAGTCCACATTTTCTAGGTTAAGCACCTCCATTCAATGCTGAGAGGCTGACATATTTGTTTAAATCGGATGGTGTTTAAAGACATCTGTAAATTTGAAAGTCCCTGGACCTGGTGCCTGTGATTCAACAGTGGAGACTGTGGTTCCTTAATGTACGTTAATTGCACTTGAACTTGCAGCCCACTTAGTTTAGCTGACGTCAGGAAATCTGACATTGTGAGGCGGATTTTCCATGGGCAGATTTGTGCAGTATGTTCGCACTGCTTGATACATATATTAAGGTGAACACATGATAGTTCGTATGCATTTTACGTCAAATGTGGTTCTATAAAACATACTTTATTTTCGTTTTTACATGCACCAAACGTACAATACTGACCTATTTTCAGCATCTAAAGGTAAACATTTCTGCAATAGTTTAACCTTTACTTGTTATTTAATGTCTACTTGCCATAGGCCACAAAAGGCGTTTTCTCAGACACACTGCTGACAATAGAACTATAAAATAGAACAAAGACACAACATAATTACAAAACGAAACATCCATAATACTTTGAGAAACAGACCCTAATTCAAGCCTTTATTTGGCAATCTTCATTCCTATTCCAATAATCAGGAGGATCTAGAAAATAATCTGGTTGATATTTTCAGCGATTGACAACATAAATTCCGCTCTGCACCTTACACAAACCTACTATTTGGGTTACTTTAGTGGGTATAATGTCCTTTTATATTTGCTAAAACTGAGTAGATTAAGTTTTGGAGGTAGGTTAAGGAGTCTAAAATCTAAATCGCTTTTTGATAAAGTGATAAAAATTTAGATTCGCTAAAAATGGGTATGTCTAGGTTTAAGCAGTCTAAGAATCTAATTTGTTTATTGATAAAATGATAAAAACGCACTGATACGAATATCTCAATTTTTACAAAAGAGACGTTAATATTTGATGTTTTTTCACTAAGAATACATAGTGATACACCTAAATTGAACGTTTTAGCATCAATAAAAAAACTGAACAAAAATGTAGGTTTTGTGTTAAAACGAGGAGGAAAACAAGGACCTCCTTAGGACTTTTGAATACTGCTACTTTTTAAATACATAAATATATAAAAAATACAATTTAGTGTAATGACCATTCATTTTATAATTGATCAGTGACCCAGCAATAGTCAGCAATAATCTTGCATATCTGTGGTGCACTCGTAAAAATAAAGGGGCTTCACGATGCCATAGAAGAACATTTTTTTTCCTCAATGGTTCCATAAATAACATCTGAAGAACCTTTCTCTTTCACAAAAGGTTCTTTGTTGTGATAGAAGGTAGGAATGTGATTTTTATTTGTGGAACCAAAAATGGCTCTTCTGTGGCATTACTTGAAGAACCTTTTTTAAGCACCTTCATTTTTGAGAGTGTAGTTTCATGTTGTCTCTTTCTCTCTTTCTTCTCATGTACTATAAATATTTCTCTAATCAATATTTCATGTTAATTTATTACATGGCATCTACACCTGTTCATATAATCTTTCTTCATTTAATATTTAATTGAATGTAATGATTAAAGACATTTAAAAGGTTAAAACATGAATAAATATCTAATTGAATCTAATGATATATTTATATATTATATTATAGTTACATAATATATATTAGATTTTTAGACGCCAAAATAGTACAAAATAAAACGTTTTAAAGTTCTGCGAATTTTTTTTTAATCTCATTTCTCTGTTCTCGTGAAATCTTTGTGTTGGATTATAAATAGGAGAAAAGCCACAATGTTCTTTAGAGAATATGAAACTAGACTCCAACAGACTCACTTAGCACACTCATACCGAAATCTGTTTTCTGTCACTTCAGTGAATCTGCATCTATAAAACCAACCTGAAAACTTTCATCTCTATACACTTTTAAAAGAAACAGAGCTATTGTATTTCAGAGACAACCCCTTAAATATTCTGAGAGAGAAACATTCCCACAGTTATTGTTATCTTTAGGAAACAGTCTGAGGTGGAGGATTCACCCTGACTCACTTTTTCTGAGTGTACAGGGGGTCTTTGAAGCCCACCACCTGTTAGAACCAATACCATGCTTTCCTCTTCTTCACCGTGTTATATAAGCCCTTACAGATGCAATCTGTAGATCCTGGAAATAAAGGGGCTTTTCTTTCTATGCTTTATCCACTTGTTCTATTTTGATGGTCCGTCTTCCTTAAACTCCCAATGCATCTTCCTTTTTCTAATAGTAGAATGTCAGGTGCTCACATTTTCCCTAGAAGTATTAGAAAGGTATCTATTTTGTGTTATAAAAAGCTCTTTTTTGCTGTGTTTTTTGAGAGGCGCCCTGATGGTCTATTACCTCTTGAAAGTGAAAGCAGCCATTGCTTAGTTTGCACCAGCTCCATTTTTGGTCTTCCTGTTGCGTGCTGCGCCGGTTTCAATGAAAAGCACAATGAAAGGTTGTTGTCCAGAATAAACACTTCCACCTTTAAAATTTTCTCAGTTTGTTTTAGCTGCAGCGTACAGCTCCTCTCCTGAACAGGAAGCCAGACAAACCTTTCATCTCTTTTTACTGTATAATAATTTCCTGTGTTCGCATGTGTGTCTTCTATCAGCACTGATGTGTCTGCATCCAGTGTTTGTTAGAAGCGTAACACCAAATTTACAGCGTGTGTACCGCCAAACCTGTTGGAACATACTGCGAAAGTCCTGCATACAAATCATGTCATTTCCTTTTTGAAGTGTAAGTGTTACATTATAGCGAGATGCAGATATGAGGGCGGGAGGGTGGAAATCCCAACTGAGATTTCCCAAATATAACGTATATGACATGAACGAACAGATAAAGAGACAGTTTCATACTCCGCCAACGTGTGTTTTTTGGGTAAGTGAGGTGACGGGAGAGTTTTCGCATTTTAGGAAAAACACCATTATCTTGTATGATTTTGGTGTACAAAAACAAATGTTAAATGGGATGTTTGTGCAGCTCTTTTGCATATTATAATGTGCTCCTATTGTGGGTTATGAAAGGTTCATGTTTTGGGAGTCCCCAATAACAGACATGCATGCAACGTCAAAAACACTTTCATTGTCTTATAATATGCATTTGTTTTTACCTTATTTGCTCAATGACTCCTAGAACACTCGCTCATCTATTAATTTTTCCAAACCCATTCTTTGCATGATGCTAATCTGCGGTGATTGGTCTGATTCATCTTACTTTCATTTTATCATGCCTGTAATGCCTGATAAAGCAGCCTTTGTGAGTGCAATTCTGTTTTGTGTACAGTGTTACCTGGAAAACTATTTTTACCGCCCCAAAAAAACACCTAGTGGCAAAAAGTTGATTTGCATTTTCAGTCAGACCCACCTGAAAAGACCAACAAGTGGGCAGACAATATGCTAATATTTCATGTTGATGTCAACACTAAACGACTTGTGGTTTGTTTTAAAAAACGACTCGTTTCAAAGATTCAGAGTCGACTCTTTCTTTTGAGAGACAAGAACTTTATACACGGTGCACATTCAGATTTGAAACTTTGCAGGATGTTGCCATTCATGTTGTTTTGCTCACTGCATGAGAGCTCATTTACAAAAATTCATAGTATTGACACTTTAAAATCTACTGTGTAATTTCAGAAGACACATCATAGCACTTTTGTGGTAATTTTTGGAGCTTGAAAGCCCCTGGTCATTATTAGATTTTATTGCAAAAGACCATGTGAACATTGATAAATATTTATGATGATTTAAGAATTAGATTTATAGTTTGTTTTCTTGTTTAGACAGATCTGGAGAAATTTAGGTTTACGTCGCTTGCCCAACAATAAATCGTATGCAGTGAATGGGTGCCGTCAGAATAAGAGTCAAAACAGCTGATAAACCCATAAGACTCCAGTTCATCAATGTATGTTTAGTGTTTGTATTAAACAAGCCATCAGCAAGGCATTTTAACTTTAAACTATTGCTTTTGGAGTTGTATTGATTTCTTGTGGACTATTGGGATGTTTTTATCAGCTGTTTTAACACTCATCCTGATGGCACCCATTCACTGCAGTGGAATTAATAGAGAAAGTTTTTTGTGAAATTTTTGTGATTTTCTTTTACTTCTGCTTTTGTATTCCACCGAAGAAAGAATAATTAAATGAGCTTTTCTTGCACAGAAAGTCCTTAAAATGCCCTTAACTTCCAGGGTCAAAATAGACACATTTGTTCCCAAAAGACCCAACAATGCAGATGAATTGTAATAAGTAATTTTCCCTTAACATGTCAGACTGGTTGCATACACTGTCACATGTGATGGATCAGATCTTTTTGAAAGACTGAATCTAGAAAGACAAGAGGAGCATCTTTCTTTCTTTCTTTCAGCAAAATGGTCAGAAGAGCGTGCAGAGATCGACGGTGCTGCTTGACTCAGTCTGAGCTCTGTATTCATAATGTAATTTCAGTTGCCGTGCACACAGCAGAGTTCAGCTAAGCTGGCGTGATTGCAATTGATTTCTGAACACATCTTCCCCAGGCGCTGAGTTTGAATGCTCAAATTACCCATGTGCTCATCACAGATATGGAAATCTGAATATAGTTGAAAATTATGCATTCTAAAAAGACACGTATTTGGCATTTTAGTGTCAATTGGTGATTTTTGACTGCACTATAATCGTGCATATATTTGTTCGACCAGGTTTGTGTCTGTTTTAAATGCACACCTGTTCCTGTTTGTGAAGTCTGGCGTTGATGTGTTGAATTTAATGATATGAAGAGACGCTCATTAGTGTGACTAGTGTTTGTGATAACAGAGCGCACATGATAAATTTCCTTCTTTTTCTGTGTCAGAGGCTGGTAAAGAAATATTGATGCACACTGACCTCTGCTGGTACTAATGTCGAGGTGTTGTTTGCATGAAAAACTAAAAATGAGGAGAGTTTGTATATATCATATCTTTCATCATTTAAATTTACAAATAATTTGATTTTATAATGCTTTAATGGGTATTTTATAATGAAAATAAATAGGCATATTCCTATTTAAATGCATGTAAATGTCTGTGTTACCAACATATCACAATCCATGTTCTGTTATATATAGAAAACATACATTTTTTACATAGTGGTGAAATTTGGTGGTCAGATAATTTTGCATTATCACTGCATTACTGATTTGAACCAGTTAGTGAATATCTGTGGCAGTTTCTTCTCATGTATTATATTTTCCTCTCAAATCAATATTTCATGTCTGTTTATTTAGTAATTAGCAGTGTAGTTACAATACTAACAGTCTGATTATATAAAATCCCTTATTTTAACAAATAATCATTATCTTTCTAATCTTTTTCTCTTAGGTTATGGACACACTGTCCAAACTCTCTCATACACACATTGCACAGCAGACCGGAATAAGGTATTTAAAAAAGAAGAAACTAATCATTCGAACTGTTTTAAGAGTGCAGCAGATGAAAATCCATATTTTATCTCTCTCTTGTTCTGTTCTAGGCCGTTTCCCACGGAAGAGAGCGTTGAAGATGAAGACATTTATAACCATCTAGAGGATCTGATAGAGTGAGTCATTTTTCTGCTTACAGTGGTTCTCTTCCTCCTGATATTCTAACCTTTAGCTCTCTGTTAGATATAGGAGCCTCAGGCTGGAGTGCTTAGGTTGATGTTAACACGATGAGTCATGAGATAATGTGTGCCACATGCATACTGTCCTACTTATAGATGCATTCACTTACATATGTGAACAAGTCAAGCAGCGTGGGTATGTTTGTAGCAAAAGCCAAAAATCTGTCAAATTTAGGTATTTTTCTTTTATGCTAAAAATAATCAAGGTATCAAGAAAACATCATGTTCCATTAATATATTTTGTTAAATTTTTACTGTAAATGTACCAAAACTTACATTTATGCATTGCTACAAATGAATTTGGATGAATATGTAGCTATATTTAGAATATTTAAATTTGAGATTTTCAAATGATTGTATCTCTGGCAAATATTTTCCTTTCGTAACAAACCATACATCAGTAAAAAAGCTTATTTATTCTGATTATATCTCAATTTCTCATAGTATTGATTCGTATGACCCTGATGGTTCATATGTGTTAAACATACTTTTTTGTTAACTTAATTTTTATTAGTTTAAGTCTTTATTATAAATATTTAAGTTAACTTAAACTTTTTACCAAGACCAGATTTGCATAAAAATGTATTTAAATTTTATTTTATTATCCATTTACATTACCTCAAATGTTTTGGTTCAGTAAGATATATAAAAATTAAGTAATTCACTTATTTATTGTTTTGAAAAAAAAGAAAAGGAAAAACTTTTTCGACAAGTGCGTGTTAAAATGAACAAAAGTGACACTAAAGGCTTTTATGCTGGTATGAAAAAATTGTAATAAACACTAATAACCCTAAAAACTGGAAAAACAATGATGAAAACACTGTGCAATCAAATAAATAAATTCTATTATTATTATATTATAAAATTATATTATATTATATAAATTATATTTTAAGTTTTCAAACAAATACAGCCTTGATGAGTCTTTTCTCAAAAACATGGCAAAATCCTACCAACTCTAAATGTTTGTTCAGTAGTTGATTAAAATGCTTTCATTTATTGTTGCATCAAAACTCACTTGAACACTTTAAAAAAGCACTGTTTACATGATAGAATGTTTACAAATGCTTAAAAATCACCTTAAAAATCACCACAGGCAACAACAAACACAGTCGTAGGATTACAGGACATGAAGAGCCCTGTGGTGCGGCCTGATCTGCTATTTTGTCACACCGCAGTCCAGAACTGTTATGCTTTCTTGATCTCTCGATTATGAGTGCACTGCATTTCAAGCCAAACGAACCCACTCCTAGTCAGTGAATGAATGTCATTATATGTGGAGAACTGTTTCACGCTGTCATATTAGATCACAGTCGCTACGCCACCATTATTTTCTATTATTTATATCTCACTTTATTCCAGATTGTGCTGAGTAACAGGCCGTTGAGTAGGCCAACAAGTAGCATCAGCATAAATGTCTGTTCTCCTCACATGACAAGCTTGAGGATTTGATATTATGCTTAGCAAATATTGATGCTGCTGTCACTATGTTTTGGCTCGACCTCATCACATCTGTTTCTTAGCCACACATAAACGAGGCCCTCTAGCTGAGGGTTGTTTCCCGCATGCGATGGTTTGTTCATATCAAATGTGTTTGTTGAGAGCTTTTCCCTGGAGGGTGATGTTCCTGTCAGGGAAAGACTTTTCCTTGAAGGTGTTTCGTAATCGATTGGAGCTGCACACGTGGTTAGGAAAAGAAATCTACACAGTTTCTCTTTTACACCCATCTGGAGAACATATCCGTGTGATTTTAAGGCCTGGCTCCGCTATAATGTCTCTTGGCTCATTCTTTTGCTGTAGCTGAAAACCGTGTGTTTAATTTAGAAGAGAGAAACATTATCGTTTTAAAACCCGGCAAGAGCAATTTTCAAGAAGAGGTCTTTTTTCTCCAGTGTATTGGATATGCTGAAGCTTTCGAACATATCTTGGGTTTTTCTGTCCCATCGTCCATCTGGTTCTCCCTGCTTTATAAACTGAAACCTTAGGAGAGTGCTAAATGCTGTTGGTCTGTGTGTCTCAGTGAGAATGGTGTTGAGGATGAGGAAGATCTCTATGACTGTGTGTATGATGATGATGAGGGAGGAGAGGTGTATGAAGATCTCATGAAGGTTGAGCTGGTACAACCACAGGTTAGTTCACTGAAATGCTTCACTGTATATAGAAACATGTTTTGGGTTGCAATGCATAAAATGCTCTCTGTTTCTGTAATTACAGAAACAGGCCGAGACGGACATCAGAAGCTGTTGTCTGATGGAAATCAAACAGACTGAGGAGAAATACACAGAGACGCTAGACTCCATAGAGAAGGTAAAGCCTCTTTAGAACTGCAGAGTCAAGCCTGCCGTAATATTATAGCTTTAACGCAGTGTAAGAGATCTGCAAAGTGTCTGCTAGATGTAATATAACACATCATTTGTATAAATACCATAGTAAAAGGTCAAATCTTCAGGTCAAATCTTTTTACCATGTTTAGATGTAACTTACTGTACAATATTTTACCATGATGCCCCATGGTTACTGAAAAAATACCACAGAATACTAGTTGCCTTCTAGTAACTTACAAGAAGCCATCATCATCATCACATAAAAAAGAAAAAATGAAAATGACAAATATACAAAAAAAGGGTACCATTTAAAAATGCTTAAAAACAGCCTAAAACATTTAGAAACTATATATAAAAAATATTATTAATGTGTTTTTTTAATGTGGCATATTAATTGTAAATATTTTAAATAATATTACAGTTGCTTCACTAAAACCATGGTCAATTTTCACGATGGATAAAAAAAAAATCATTATTTTGTAATATAGCTTTATTGCTGCTGTTTTTGTTCATGATTTATTATTAATAGTAAGTACTATTTGTGCAATTTAATATTAGTATGAATATACAACATTTTCTTTGTCGTAACTATAATAAAACCATGGTCAAATTCCATGGAGTGGATCAAAAAATCTATATATTTGTAATACAGCCCAATTGTTTTTTATTTATAATACTAATAATAGTAATAATAATCATGTTTTCATTTATCTTAGTATGAATGTGCAACATTATTATTATTATTGTAGTTACTATGATAAAAACAATAAATTTCCACAAAGATTGATTATATTGCAATATAATCTTATTGTGTGTGTATTAACTTATCCATGTCCATTTTTATAATTTTTTTTTTACATTTTTGTTTTCTCCACCCACAGTTCTTTCTGAAACCTCTGGGACAGTCACTGTCTGGTGTGGAGATCGAAAAAGTGTTCATCAATATACCAGTGAGTCACAAACAGCCTCTAACGGAAGACACATTTTGGCATGAATCTGTGTCATTGTTCTTATGGCCTCATATTTTGATGTTCTGTATTTTCCCAGGACCTTGTGAAGGTGCACACGAGTCTTCTGAGAGAGGTCCAGGACTCAGTGCTCATGCATAACGCCAGTAACCTGTTTCAGATCTTTATAAAATACAAAGAAAGGTGATTGATTTACCCCTTTAGCTATTAAAGGAATAAAACAACTCCTTCCGCTTCTCACATGTGTCTGTTTTCCTGTGTGATAGATTAGTCCTGTATGGGAAATACTGCAGTCAAGTAGAATCAGCCATTGCGTGTTTGGATGACATCTGTAAGAACAGAGAGGACGTCAGGCAGATGTTAGAGGTAAGACACTGTCAGACTGTATACATAAAACGTCTAGTGTACTGGACCAAGTTATTTGTGCCTTTAAAGCAAAATAACTTGGAAATGTTAAGGGCTATTGCATTTTGTCATGTGATTTGGTCTTCCTCTGCTTTAAAAAATAATAGAGAATGTGACACTGAGGAAGTGACATTATTTTGACCTTTTGTACAGTTTGAAATGAACCTGTTATGAAATTATTTACGAAAGTAGTTCTTATGTTTCACTACCAAAACTGAAGTGAAATTGTTTATTTGCTTTTAGACAGTGCCACCTAGTGGTTGAGAACGGTGCAAAACATTTTGCGTCTTCATTTATTTACAGAACAGCCATGTCTCAGCATGCTCAGTGCTTTTTGTTTGTTATTAATTTCAGCTATGTTCCAAACGAGCCAATAATGGGAAGTTTACTCTGAGAGATCTTCTGGTGGTTCCGATGCAGAGAGTTCTGAAGTATCATCTTCTTCTACAGGTCTGAAGCCATTTTCCTGTATTCCTGATCATACATTTGAAAAAAAAAAAAATAATAAAAAATAATAATAATTAAAATCATAATACCTGAGATACCATTTTAATATATATAAATTATAATTTATTTTATTTATTACTGTTGTCTTTTTTTATTTAGTTTTTTTCAATTTTATTTTATTTTATTTTTTGTCCGTATCATTTTTAAATTAATTTTTTACTATTATTATTGTTTTTAATTTTCATTTTTTTGTATTGTTTTAGTTAACATCTATTTTTTTATGTAGTTGACTATATCACAATCTATCATTTATGCAGTAATTAATATGCCTTGGTAGACTATTAAAAATAGTGTCAATTCTTTGATGACTGATTTACTGTGAATGTCCACTAGGGGCAGTGGAGTCCGTGTTTTACTTTTCCATAGGGAAGCAGCATAATGCATGATTGAAACCCACCAGTAGATGGCAGTGTAATACATTCCAGAGTCCTCCAGTAGGGGCAGTGTAATCCACATAATGAGCAAGCGGCATGCTTTATCCAGTCATGTATGTTTGAACTGGCCTTTTTCCAGAAACATCTCACGCAGACTGCCATGAATATTTCATAGTGTGTCTCTGTCCATCACACGTTAGGTCTACTGCATGACCCAGCTATGAGGGGATTTAGAAATAAATGTGAACGAAGGCAGAGAGAAATAGAAAAGCAGAGAGAAGGAGATGTGCATAGCGTGTGTGGACCGAAGCCACAGCGATCCTCCTGCTGCCGAAGGAACCTTTCTGCTCTCAGCCAGAGACAGCGAAGGTGTTTTCTGTGTGTGTGTGTGCGCATCTACTTAGCATGCCTGCAAGGCTGTCCACTGCTCAGTTCACCTCCCTGCCCATCTGGCCAGCTGTGGGTTTAGGGAATGTGTGTATGTGTGTGTGTGCTGCAGATAGAGCGTCTGTCTGTCTGCGGCCCCTCTGGAGAGCAGGCTAGCGTGTGACAGACTGTCTTTCTCTGCTCTTTGCTCTGCTGGAGGAAGCCTTGGCCGGTGAGAGAAAGAGCAAGCCAGCTTTACATAACGAGTTATAATCAAAGTTCATAATCTAATAGGAAGGATTTGAATATTTATATATTTAAATTAAATACTTGTATATTTGATCTAGTCTTAAATTTGTTTATTTATCTATGGGGCGTAAGAAATCAATACTTTTATTCAACTTTTATTTTGCTATTTAAAATAAATGCAGTTCTTTGAACTTTCTATTCTGTTCACATTTCCTTTTGAAAAATGTTGAATAGCTTCCACAAAATCATTTAATATCCATTTTAAGATTTAATTATTATTTTTTCCCAATTCATGTTTTAGGTTTTTTTTTTTGTAATTTTGTTACGTGCTTTTGTCATTTTAAATTTACTTTATTTATTTTTAGCAGTTTTAGTTTTCAGTTATTTCCAGTTCGAAATTTTACTGCCATGACTTTGAATATTTCTATTAATATTATTACATAGATTTTTTATTTTAGTTACATTTTCAACAACAGTGTTTTTCAATAGTATAAGTTTTAATTAAATGTTACAACAGACGGACCATGTGACACTGAAGAGAGAGAATAGATGCAGAAAATTCAGCTTCGTCATCACATATTAAATAGTTATTTTAAATTGTAATAATATAATCACAATATTAACATTTTACCTGTATTTTTGATCAAATAAATATGTTGGTGAGCATATAACTTCTTCCAAAAGCATTAAAATATTTTTACAAACTTTAAATCATAGTGTATGTCTAGATATTAAAAATGATATTTTTACTGTAACTGTACAAAGAGGGATTGTGAAATCATATCGTAAAATAAATCAGAATTTAAAACTTACAGATAAAAAATGTATGCTTTTTAGAAAATGTTCTAAGCTAATAAATATCATTTTTAAGGTCACAATATTTTTGAATTGTTCACATTAATAGCAACAAATGGACAAAATTGGGTAGTTATTAGATATAAAAAGGTGCAAAGTGGAGCAGGCATTACAATACTGCGATGCAGGCCTGTGAAATCACATTGGAACGATATTCTCCAGGATTTCTGCAAACGTTTGGATAAGAGATTGGCTGCATTTTATTTCTGCGGTAATCTCTGTGTTCGTGTCATACCTCCTTTCTGTCTCTCTCTATCTCTCTCTCTCGCTGTGTGAGGGCAGAAGGAAGTGAGAATGAAAAATAAGGTGATGTCCGTCTTTCTGCTGATAATAATGCGCAGGTTCAGCTTGACTGACGCAGGGGATTTGGCTTGTGCAGGATGGCAATATATCTCTTAGGCCAAAAGGAAGCCATTTATCAGACCTGAGTAAAGGACATTCATAGCACCCTCCCTTATCCTACAGACTGGCCCAGATGTCTTGTTTACTTCATCCCGGAGCAGGAAGGCAATTTCAACCCCACAAAAACCTTTTGCTTCTCATTTCAATTCTTGAACCTGCGATGCAGGTTGGGATATTATTTCAGCTTGGGTGTGTGTGGCCAAAAGAGAAAGTAAGATTGAAAGACATACCATGCTGTGTATGTTTGTATCAGCATTGGATTGTAATGCTTGCCACATAATCACCTTGTTTATTTTATTTCTTTTTTTTATATTTCTGAATTGTATAAGAGCCAACTTCTGTTTTTTCCAGAGCAGGGATTGAAATCAAATCAGATTCTCTCAGCGTAACCCCCTGTAAAGTGAAAATCCACATTTTATTAAAGCTCCATTCAGCTCAACTAATTTGAAATATGGAAGATCCCATAAAAAACATTTCCTTCTGGGTTCTGGGTGACTAGTGCATTTATTAATTTATTTTACTTTATTATATTTTTCTGTCAACTGATACTGCAATTTTATTTATAATAGGTGTGTTTTAGAGGAATAATTTATGCAAATATGTAAGTGTATGAAAAAAATAATTAAGCAATTTTTCTTTTCTATTCAAATAAAAACAAAACATACCAAAAAAAATTGTTCTTCACCCAAAAAATAAAAAAAAAGTTTTCTTTTTTTAAATTTAATTGCTATTTATTTTTTAGTAAATAAATCATTTTTTCCTGATTTACTGAAGACACCCACTAAAATATCATATCATTAAAAGACTAATTACTTTCACCTCAAATACTAATTAGCTGTAATTTTACAAATTATCAGTCTAATAAAACACAATTATTTGTGTTAACTTAACTTACAACACAAGAGCATTTCAGCTGACTTCTATCTAAATGTTCTCTCTATATTGTTGGTAAACAATCTGCACGGTGATGAGTAGGAGTTATGAGAGCGTGTGAGAGGGACAGATGTCCTCCGGCACGGCTTCGCTCCTGTACATCAGACTTTCTGCTGTGTTCATCATCATCTGCTGATAATAAGACACTGAGACGCGGCCCGTAAAAAACTCATATCCTGCTTTCTTTCTGACAGGAACTGGTGAAACACACCCATGATGCCACAGACAAGAGTAATTTACGGCAAGCGCTGGACGCCATGAAGGTGAGTTGAGCTTTTGAATGTCTTTTTCATGAGCTGTCTGTTGCAGGGACTGGGTAGTGGTCCACTGAGAAGTGTGAGCACGCATATGAACCATAAAATGACTTTTACAGTCTTTGTTTGACACCTAGATCTTGCTATCAGCTCTCATACACACATTTAGCTAATGACCTTGCATAACTTATACCACAATTGCCCACATTTTTAATATAAAGGACCAAAAATCATCCTCCTTCAACCTTCATCCAACTTCATTGCGGCCCATGGAACAACAGTAAATGTGTGTGTACTGTGTATATTAATTATAATTATGTATAAATAAACACACACATGCATGTATGTATATAAACAATATATATATATATATATATATATATATTTAAATTAGTGCTGTCAAATGATTAATGGCGATTAATCGCATCCAAAATAAAAGTTTTTCTTTACATAGTATATTTGTATG
>JAUYWG010000064.1:13347762-13364299 GCA_034779775.1 Enteromius afrohamiltoni | reverse complement strand
AAACACAGCATCAACACATATATTATGTAAAGAAAAACTTTTATTTTGGATGCGATTAATCATTTGACAGCACTAATTTAAATGTATTAATATGAATATTTATACATGTAAATATTTTCAAAATATATACTGTATGTATGTATTTATATATGCATAATAAATATACACATTACATGCACATATTATGCAAACAATTTGACAGCACTAAATAAATCAGAATATGTGAGGACTATCAATGCACACACACACATAGTTAAGTTAAAGTTGTATATGTCAAGTGTGTGTGTGTAAATATATATATATATATATATTTAAATTAAACGTACATATATACATGCATACTTTTTTCACCTTTTAAAAAATGTATTATTCCTCTTCTGGCTGGCCATTGCGAGTGAAATCTAAGGTCATTACAGGTCTTTTAATCACCAACCTTAATTAATATTAGAAGCCTTGTTCAATTTGAAATTAGAGCAGTGACACGTTTCTTTTGTTTTACATATTTTTGGGATGTGCATGCATCAACTTTTTCGTAAGAAAAGCTTTGGGTGAAAATCAATGTGGCCCTCTTGACTCAGACATGATCAAGATGGTGCCGAATGCATCTTGACAGGTAACCGTCCGCTAATTGAGGCAAATCAAGCTGAGAAGATTGTGCAGATTGCACCGAGGGCTGTGATGATTTCATTTGGATAAATTAGCCACTTAGCATTGATTGGGGTATTGGGCTAACGTGGTTAACCTCCTCAAGTGCTCCCCTTTAAAGATCCTCGCGGTGGGCGATCCAGCCCCCCACTCTCTGATTATTCTAGATACGCGATGATGAATGAGTCGCTAAACTCCTCTCACGGGAACGGCGGGCACTGTGTTCAGAATGAGATTTGTCAAATAAGCCTTGCTTTTCAGACGCTAAATCTTATATTACATTTGTAGATGGAAATGAGTCCCTTGAAAACATCACATGGGTCGAGATTGTCAATAAGGAAGCTAGAGAGGAAGTATTGTTATCTTTAGCGCACAACTAGAAGGACTTCCTTGTGTGTTCTCAGGTCAAAGTCTCAGTGTGTTAAATGTTATGTTGTTGTGTTTGTGTTTCTATCTCTACAGGATCTGGCTCAGTATGTCAATGAGGTGAAGAGAGACATAGAGACTCTACGAGACATCGACCAGTACCAGAAATCTATAGAAAACCTTGTGAGCAAAATTATGTTTTGTATAAACTACTATTTAAAAAGCAGTTTTAGGGAAGCTACTGTATATGTCATAGTATATGGGTAAATTATAACCTGAGTAGACAAAATGTATACCTCAATATTCGCTATTTACACCCCCATCCCCCCTGAAATAATTAAATTAAATTAAATTAAATTAAATTAAATTAAATTAAATTAAATTACATTACATTACATTACATTACATTAATAACCTTTAACAAAATCCTTTCAGATTTTATTTTAGATTTTTTTTTTTTATAATTATAATTTATATATTTTATTATTAATTGTAAATGATTAATTGTTGATAAATGCATTATATAAATACATTATATATATATAAATGTAAATTTACAAAACTATAATTTGAAAATAAATGTCAAAACTATATATAGAAACTATAAACTATATACAATTTTTATTATACAATATTTATTTTATTTTTTAACATCTAACAAAAAAATACTTGAGTATTTGAGTATTTAATAAAATACATATTTCACTCAAACAAAACAATTAGATCATTAAAATGAATTAGTGAGTTATTAACCATTGAGAGAGATGTTTTAGGAAAGTGTATTTTATTTCTTCTTCAGCTCGCTTTGTTAAAAGATTGTTTCTTCCTTTTTATTTTACATTTGCTGAAAAAAAAAAAAACTACTACTGTATGTTTCTGGAAAAGCGGAGCAATTTTAAAAACACCCAAGATAGTGTCAGACTTCTGCAAAATGCCCTGATTTGCATGCCTACTTTTAGTATTTTTTTTCCCCAACACTGCTCGAAGAAGTTAAGCAGAGACGGTGTTAAGCAGTTTTGTGGATCTTTAGTCCAACTTAAAAGCACTGACCCCTAGTATCCTACCAGTACGTCTGCATTGAATTTGCACCATTTTTATGTTCTGCAGAATCAGTCTCTCCGTAACTACGGGAGACCGAAAGGTGACAGCGAAGTGCGAGTGGCTTCAGTCGACAAACGAGCCAAACAAGACAGGTGAGATGATTAAAGTGTGGAATACTGCTCAGCCTGAAACTCCACGAGTTTTTACTGTGGCCTAAGGGTTATGAAGGTGTCACCCTCAAGCGTTCCCTCTTGTATTTTCTCCTTCTCATTTGATCTATGCCGTTCTTCTGCTTCAGGCACATCTTTCTGTTCGACGCCGCTGTGATTGTATGCAAACGGCGAGGAGATAACTACGAGATGAAGGAGGTGATTGACCTCCACTCCTTCAAGATCACCAACAACCCGACCTCAGACAGAGAAAACCGAAAGGTGCGCAGCCGGTCTCCTAATTGTCGACCAAGTTCGCTGCACCGAAGCCGAGGGCAAGCAATGTGCTGTTATGCTGTCGTGCCATAATCAGTTACTGCAGTAGAACAGCTTTCATTCGCACAGATGGTGTTTCCTATTAAAAACCGTCTAGCGACTGCTAACGAACACAGCCGACACCAGACACAGCTAAATTAGAAAACATGATGTCATTTGTTATATTACATTACGTGCTACTGTGCCAGGATGATTATTCGTTAGATAATGCTGTAAATATTACATGTGTGGAGTGCGTGCGAGAAAGAGAAATGATGCTGGTGAACACATGCAATGTAAACGTCACTATTATTAGGGCTCCTCCAGGGTACTTTTGTAAATGATGAGGCCTCAAATTTTTTTATTTGTTGTGGCTAATAATAATAATAATAATAGTGAGTGATAATTATCTTAAAATTCAAAAAGTACTTTCTTTCTCACAATTGCATGGTATAAACTTATTTTATATTGCAATTAAAACTGAAAAATTAAGTCAGAATTACAAGAAAAAATTAAGTCAACTCACAATTCTGAGAAATAAAGTCAGACTTTTTTTCAGAACTGCAAATGTAGCAAAATGTTTTTCTCAGATATTTGTATTTATAAAGTCAGAATTGTGAGGCAAAAATTGCAATGTGTAAACTCTTAATTGCAATAAAAGAATTCTAATTGTGAGTTTTTATCTCACAATTCTGAATTTATTTCTCGCAGTTGCGAGTTTAATGTATATCCTGCCATTTTAACTTGATGCAATTGAGTTTATATCGTGCAATATTGAATAAAAGAAGTTTGTATTATGCAATTCTGAGGCAGAATTGCGAGATGTAAACTCACAATTGCGAGAAAAAAAGTCAAAATTGTGAGATCAAATTACCACTACATATTCAAATCACCATTACATATTCATATTTTTAAACTGGCTTTCATAGGCTTTTTTAGTAAGTTATACTGTATATATATATATATATAAAACAAAAAAAACAAGCTGCATTCTTGTGGTCCCCTCACACGATCTGCTTAGCAATTTAGATATTATTATCTTTTAGGTTTGATTATTTTTCTCTAATTTTTATTTATTTATTAATTTTCAGTTGTAAAAACAGTCAGCAAGGATGCATTAAAAGTGTTCTTGTTTTTGAACAAAAATGTTCTTCTTTTGAGAGCTCTATTTATCAAAGAATCTTAAAAAATACTAAGCAGCAAAATGGTTTTTAACATGTATATAAGAAATATACAGAATCAGCTTATTAGAATGATTTCTGAAGGATCTTGGAACTGAGTAATGATGTAAAAAATTCAGCTTTTGCATTACAAAAATGAATTACATTTTAAATGTTAATAATAATTTCCAGTATTACTGCTTATCAAATAAATGCAGCCTTGGTGATCAAAAATACGAAAAGTGCAGCCTAGATGTCTGAATGGTAGTGTACATTCTATTCACATACAAAAAGCATACCAGGCTTTTAAGATAAAAATGTTGCAACCAAATTCCTTACTGTTCATAAATGTAATCATTTCAGACAGGCTTAGAGCACAGATGCATAACTGCTTATTGTCTTGCTTTCTCCTTTGTTCACACTGCGTGCAAAAAATATGTTTGTTTTTCAAAACTGACTGTCCACACTGTCATAACTTACAAATGATGAAATCTGATCCATTTGTTCAGTGCAGTCAATATCTACATCAGCTGCAGTATGATGTAAACGTCAACACGGTGCTAACAGACGATAACGGCGTGACCCTGCTAGATTTGATAAGAGCATTTCGTCAGTCTTGCATAAACAACAGTGACCCCCTCTCACCACCATGTGGTCTAGGGCTTTGTAGTCTCAGACTTGTTAGAGCGTCTTTGATGTTTCGAATCAAACGGCTTTAAGACCGTGTTTGTCTTTGCTTTATCTGTGCATGTGTGTGTGTTTCGCATTTATAACATGGATGCTCTTGCTTTCTCTCTGTCTTCCAGTGGTGCCACGGATTCTACCTCACGCACAATCAGGGTCAGAACGGCTTTGAGTTCTTCTTTAAAACCAAGGAGCTAAAGAAGAAATGGCTGGAGCAGTTCGGCATGGCATTGTAAGTGTTTTGTTGTCTCTGAAGGTCTGCACATGTCTGAACTGTCCTGTTTTTCAAGTTTGTTATCCATCTTGACAGCAGACACAAAAGCGTGATTTAGCTACGATAGTGTCCTGGCCCTGATTCAAACCTAAAACCCCATTAGTGTTTATTTTTACTACAGAACAAGCACAGTAATGAGGGCAGACTTGCTGAGCCAAGCATTTTTGCAGTGGCGTATCTTATAAAACATAATGTGACCCAAAGGGTTTTCATTCCATCAGTGGTTAGTTCAGTTTTGCTGATAGACTAGTATACATCAAGTCTTTTTCTTTTAGTTAGTTTGGTTGTTTTAAAGAGGATATATTCTGTGCTTTTTCCAGCAGATGCTGTTTTTATCTCTAAAGTCCACTTATTTTGTTTCTTGCACCAAAACCTGTCATAATTTAGTGTTATATGACCATATTTCACCCTCTCTCTGATCTTTACTGGAATAGCTCGCTGAAAAAAAAAATTCTGTTATTTACCCACACACGTCTTTTCAATCCTGCATGACTTTCTTCCTTTAGTGAAACACAAATAAAGAATGGTTGTGTTTCCTCTTGCAGTTAAAATGAATAGGGACAGAAAATATTGTACTGGAAAGGTATAGTAATAAAAGTGGCTCATATGACACTAAGTATGATTGCTTTGTGTGACAAACAGATGCCAATTTTAAACTAAAAAGTTGTTATTCATTGATTATCTTTGCCATAAGAACTCAAGAATCACTGGGACTGGACCACAGAGTCAATAAGTTTTATTTTGTGTATGATTTATTCAGTTTGTAAACTGTATCGACTAAGTCTTTAAAAAAATAAAATATTAGCCGGACTTGGAATATAGCATATGTTTATATTACTTTTATGGGGCCTTCATTTTTTTAAGTTCTACTTATTGTAAGTGTGTAAAAAAAGAATGACTTAATTTGTATAGATTTGGAACAAAATGAAAGCAAGTTTTAAACAAGTTGTATTTGTTTTGGATATTTAAACATAAGTGGTTTCTGGTATTTCACAATAGAATATTATTTCTACATAGGACATCAAATAAGTGTAAAAAAAATCCTGTTTTGTATTATATTTCTGTTTTAATTTATACACATCCAGAGGCTTTTTATCTTCCCTCACTTTAATTTTATTCCATTTACTATTCTAAGGAGACTCAGATTCAAGTAAATCTTTGTATTATGAAATACTAAGGCAATAAGTGATCCCACAGCGTACTTATGAGAGAAAGAGAGTGGGAAAATACATTTATAATTCCTGGCTGATGACAGAAACAATCAGTAAAATGCAGATGAAAAACGCAATAAACCATCAGACAAGTAATCTACCAAATTTCAGATGTCATGCATATCCAAAAAGGGCACATCCCAAAAAATAAAGAATGCTCAGAATAAGACGGGAGAAAAAAAGTGTAATGCACCAAAGACAGGAGACAGGGCTCTGATTAATTAGATAACACGTTTTTAACAGATTTATCTGAAGGGCTCATTAATTCTGGAGAACAGTGGTGAGTCAGTGCTCTCTTTCTCTTTGTCATGTGTCATCGGATCAGTCTGCAGCTGAAAGCTGATTGGATATCAGTGCTGTTAGACACTCTGAGTGTTAATGACATGACATCAGCACGCACACACGGCTCTGTCATTTGTTAATTCCTTTATTATGAGGGCCCTCGCCACTCAAGGGTTATCCGAGATGAATCAAGAGAAAGACACAGAAAGGGGGTGGAGGGTCTTGGACTATAAAAAAAAAAATAGTGCTATAGACGACATCATGACTCCTGCTCATGCTGTAATTAGTAGCGCACAATAAAGCAGCATCGCTTTTGCTTTCTATTTTTTATTATTTGAATATGTAATTCATTTCTTTGATGCTTTTCAGCAGCCATTACTCCAGTCTTTACTGTTAAAATAGGCTTGTCTTTAGTAACATTTCATAAATAATTGAACTTCAACATCAAGAACTATATAAAATGTATAATTATTTCGAATATACAATAATTAGCATCCTAGCTTTGTGGTATTGCGTTTGTTTTAAACGCTTGTCTGACTTTTTTTTCCCAGAAAATGCAAATGTCTAGTTACTCTTACGTGTATTAAGAGAAAATCCCAGCTGATTGGAATGGTGGGAGCAGACGACAGATGGAAATGAGCAGTTCTGTGTTTGTGAGTTACGGTTATGCAAAAAGGTCCTCAGACTTGTTTTTAACACCCACTTCCTCTCTCTCTTTCACTCCCAACAGATCGAACATCTGTCCAGAGAGCGGGAAAAGTAATTGCCATGAGTTCCGCATGCACACCTTTGAGACGACCACATCCTGCAGCTCGTGTAAAATGCTGCTGAGGTGAGCTCACCGTAGAGGCGTTGTGCAATGACACAGTCTAGCCACAAGGCACCTTTATGCAGAGCTCAGGTCAGCGTTGTTTTCATACTGCACGACTACCAGTCGTTTACATTGCATGATGGATCGGCGACACGCTGCATGACTTCAGAAAAGTCCTGATCCAGAGATGCCAGGTTTTTACAACAAAACTTGCCCGATTGCTACTTAAAACTAGGCCAAAAATAGCCTAATCATGGTTCAAGTGGGGTCACATTTTTTTGGTAGGGTTCTCCTGGTACGGTTCGCCTTCCATGGGCTAAATATCACGTTACTTCAGGCAGTTAGACACAAAAACATCTGTTTATCTGTCCATCTATCATTCGTTCATTCTATCATTTGATCTGCCTGTCTGTATATCTGTCGCGCTGTAATACTTTATTTTGTTCCATCATTCAATTTATTTATTGTTCCGTATATCTATCCATATGCTGTTTTATTGATCATCATTCTACTTTTCTGTTCCTTTTCTTAGAGGAGTCTTCTATCAAGGCTACCGCTGCTCCAAATGTGGTGCTGGCGCCCATAAGGAGTGTCTTGGTAGGGTGGACGTCTGTATCAGCAGTGCTGGTGAGCCCCGCGGATTCAACACAACAAAATCTTTCTGGCAATTTCTGTGCATACACATGAAGCATTTATTTGCAGAGCTGCGCTGGAGCCTGTGGCTCATGTTTCAGTGTTATGTGATGTCTTACCCTGCTGCACACTAATGATTGACCTACACTGTATTGTAACAGACAGGGCAATAAAAACTGTCAACACGCAGAGATTCCTAATAACAACCTAGGCCACAGAGATAAGCGTGATGTGTGATGACAAACAGACAAACAGGCTTGGTTGGCTTCCTGAACCCATGATGTATGCGTGTGTGTGCGTGCCTGCCAGCAGTGCCAGCTCTTATTGTTCTAGGCATTAGTCAGGGCTGCCGTAAAAAATTTCCTCGTTCCTGTTTTTATGCACAGCTGAGCTCTCATCAGTTCTGCACATCCCATGTCCCATTAGTTAATTTGATTGTGTTTTCAGCTAGCAGTAAGAGCCTAGCTTTGTCTACTACATTCATTCGATTCATTGTGCATAATTCTACAGGTTTCACCCCTCAAAAATGTGCTAAATAAATACAGGAAAAGATTTCTGGGATATGGATAATAATGTATTTGGTAGATTCACAATCTCTCAAAATTCTGGTACTTCTGACTCGTTGCCTTACATCACCAAAAGAATGATGCGAGACTGCTGCACCGCATTAGGCTTTGAGGGTTCAAAATAAGAGACTGATCAGGTTATTAGAAATGAATTATTATCATTTTGGAAAACGTATTTTATTGTATTATTTTGTTCATGATTGTTTGAAAATGTAAAAATTCGATTTTCAGCATACAAGCAAGTTTAATGTTATATATTTAATTTATTAAAATTAAATTGCATTTATAACAGTAAACATTTTAGGGGGTGCTAAACAATAATAAACTTGTAGAATCCTTAATTACAAATACACTAAAATACAAATGAGGATGTTGTCACTGAAAATTTCCAGAAACTGAAAAGGAAGAAGCTCCATCTAGAGGGTGTGTATTTTTTTAAGTCTGGCCTCTTTGTTGTTTTGTACCCAGTATGCACACAAAGTATATGTGCACGCCTGTGTCTCTGCCTGTGTGTGTGTGTTACTAGCCCTGGAGGTGTACACTAGTGCAACGGGACAAAGTTCACAGTGTACGCTCCAAAGCACAGGCCCGGCCTCTCCCTCAGGAGCCAATGAGACTGGCTCCTGGTGCATAACTCCATCTAGTCCGGCCCCTTTATGTCAATTTAGCTCACACAGCTGTCAGGTACCTGCAGTATAGCAAAAAACATCGTAAAAAGTTCACAGTACAACGTGTTCCACACACTCTAATGACAGCCTCTGTACAGTGTGTTCATCTCTCTAACCATGCCTGTTTTCAACATGCTTGCAGATTCCAGCTCTTTCGGATCCCAGGTGAGGTTTCTGTTCCTTTTCCAGTGAATCTGTGAATCTATCTATCTTATTTACCTCTATTGATTACCATTTCAAATAGAAAATTCTCTTTTACAATGCTTTTTAAAGTTGCTGTGGCATCATTCATGGAATTGTTACTGAACACATATGACTTTATTAAAGTTTGATTGCCTGGTTATGGGGAAACACTAGCCCAGAGTTCATTGCAGTTCAGAGTGATATATACGTTATGGATCGTGCATTTATTTAATTGCACACCAGTTTTATTAATTGCACGGCCATTATTTTGCAATAACAACCCCGTTGTAATTTATATAGCATGTAATAAGGATATTGACAATCAGTTTGCCTGCAGTGCAGTTCAACACTGATGGTAAATGGCATGGAGGAAATTCTCCATCTTTGTGCATATGCTACAGGATGAACGTGTTTTTGTGCAGCGGTGTGACAAACAGTATTTACTTGTCAAAAATTAATGACGAGACTAATTGCGTGTTTGCACAAAGCTTTACTTAATTATCAAGTTATTAATGCATTGCAATGTCTGTCTTTGGCAACAGTATGAATCATGTGATTTATTTATTTTGATTACAGATTGGAAAACCACCCCGTGTAGATACAGGTAAATCACGAACACACAATTAGTCACATTTTTGCATTCTTAAAGGGACAGCTCACCCAAACATTGTCATTATTTACTTTTGTGTTGTTACAAACCAGCTTGCTGTTATTTTTGTCCGTGGATCCCAAAAGGAAGGATGATTTTGAGTAATGTGTAAATTCGTCATTTCTATAGCTGTGGAGTTTCATGCTTACAAAACATGCATAGTCTTGTATATTACATACTTCTGAGCTACAGATTGCATATTTTTAGTCTGGAGTCATTGAACTGTAATGTTGTCGTTTGCTGTGAAGGCAAGCTCATGCACGTAACTTGGACTTGGTGTTAGATGTAAATCAGATATGGGCGAAAATATTTAACCCCTGTAGCTCTATTGTTTAGCTTTGCCTGCAAAGATAGGCACTTAGCAGACAATCCTATCTGCTGTATAATTCCCTCGACCCCTCTGTGCAAATGACTTGACTCACTTCTTCCAGTGTATGTTCACGTAGTCTAATTGTTTAATGTGGATGTCTTAAGCTGTGCAAAGCTTTCATGACCCTCAGTTTATACTATTAGCGCAGGCATTTTTTAAAAAGTTCACATCTCATGTTTAGGTCTTAATTCTTATGTCCAATATCTTTATGCATATGATTTGTATGGCTTTGTATGACAAGGCTCCATGGTGGCACCTAGTGGCAAAGAATGAATTTGCATTTTCATTCAGACCAACACAATGTCCTATTATTTCTTTCGTAAAGTAAACTTTATTATATTTGCAGCTTACTTAAGTGTTCAGCACTAGCCGCTCCACCCATCAGTCTGTCGTAAAGACATACATTATCAGTTATTATGTTTTCACAGCGCCATTGATGGGTTGATCGATACCCATGAGATCTACCTGGGAAACAGGTTTACTGACGGCACGTCTGTGTGCCGATAGAGCGTCACGCTCACGCCTCCCTCGCCCTTGTTATTTAGAGCGTCATGAATATTTGATATAAACGCATGAATCAAGCTAATTTCCAAGCTGTCGTTTCTCACCACCTCCCATCACAATACGCCCACTCCTGAGTTCATTATGTCTCCGTTAAGTCACCCTGCACACATGGAGCCATGAGAGGCCTCCTGATCCCACACAATATTGGGGTCGGTAGACTCATTAAAGTTATGGTGAGAAAAGCCTCTGTGTAGTGTTTGCTGTCATGGGAATCTCTCCTTTTGAATTAAAGTAGTTCTATCCCGCCTGTTCAGTGCGGCTAGATTTGTCTTCATCAAAAAAAACAGCCTTACTGCAAAATTTTTTTTATTTCATGTGCAATCGCTTTATATATTTATGCATGAACGATACCAGAAATAGAGCTGTTTTTCGAGGAGGGGTGTGAGCTCTTTTGTATTGTTAACTTCAAAACCTGCTGTTTTGTTGTCATTTAGCACATTTAGGAGACCTTTTCATGAGTTGTTTTGATGCAAAAAAAGTTTTTTAGTTTTTATTGGTGCTGACTCTTTGCCCTTGTGCACAAAGGTTCTTAGCATAGCATGCCAGCTAGATGCTTCCCTACAGAGAAGCACACGCTCACACTGTTTATAAAGCATCTTCAAAGACAGCCAGCTGTGCTGGAAAGCCCTGGGCCTGGGTGATCTGCTGGGCTGGAAGGCTTCAGCCACAGCTGGTTGCGGTAGGAGAGTCTACACTCGCCTCTCATCATCAGAACTGCAGAATATATAGAGCTGCAGCAACCAGCTGAGACCATGACTATTGACCCTTCAGCAAAGCAGCCCCGCGCACACAAACACACTCATTCATAGCTCACTGGAGCGTCTGAACGACTGTCTTTTCCGAACACTTCTGCCCGCAGCGCGAGACCTCTGTGTCCAATTACTTGAATGAATAAAAAAAGGGACTTTATACTAATTAGGGTAATAGCCAGACTGAACAGCTGATGTTTGTGGTCAGCTGGTCTTTTTAAACACTCTGGGGGGAATTTGCTAAGAATGAAATGTGTCTGCGGAGGCATGGGTTATTTTAGTTTTTGGTTTAGTATTCGATGCGCTAAAATGCTCAAGAAGTGGCATAACAATGGCATTAGCTTGAAGGTATATTTCTTTCAGTTTTACTTTTTAAGACATTTTATTACTTCATCTTGAACTTATTTCTCACATAACATTTATAACTTTCAGTTTTTATTGTAATTATTTGAATTCAATTTTAGTTTAAATTTGAGTTTTATTATTAAAGGTGCTCTATGCGATGTTGCAGGATTTAAGCTTGATTTCATTTTTATCCCAAACCGTATGCATCACCCCTTAATCGTCTCGCTGTCTGCCCTCTGAATACATTGGGAAAAAACCCGGTCTCGAAAGACAACGCAGAGGCTGCAATACCAATAGAAACACTATGGGCACCACAACAAAAACAAACTTTGGCCAAACAATCGGCAAGAAGAGGTGGTGTTTAATGCGCGTTAAACCCCACCTCTTCATGCTGATTGGCTGGCCGAAGTTTGTTTTTGCTTTGCCGCACATCCTGTACCCCTAGTGTTTGCAAGATCGCATAGAGCACCTTTACAATTGTATGCATTTTTTATTGCTTAGTTTATTATTTTTCTATTTAGCTTCAATTTATAATTCATTGTTTTGTTGATTTTATTTAGTACATTTTAACCATATTTTATATACTATTATATCATACAATTTATGCTTATTTTATATGCATTTTTTTTTTATATGCTAGATATAAGCTTTATTTTTATACTACTTTTTATATTTTATATTATATTATATTTTATATTATATTTTATATACTTTTATATTTTTATACTATACTATTAAAATGATCAAGCAGTGGTGCAGCGGTGATTTAAATGCTAGGTTGAGAAGGTTGCAGCAGACTGTCTGCATGAATGCACTGCATGCATGACTGCATGAACTTTTGAGACAAACATGAGCTCGCTGACATTTTTATGATGGATTGACGTGATTCTGCTGTCACCTGTGCTGATTTATGATCACAGCGTCACGTACATAAACCTGTTCTTTATGTGGCAGAGTGTCAAAACATACAGTAATGACACTTTGTCAAAGTTCAGCATGCTTGTTGGTGATATAGTTAAACACACACACACACACACTGGTTTTTGTGATTTATGGGGACTCTCCATAGGTGTAATGGTGTTTGTACTGTACAGACAGTATGTGCTATTGTCCTACACTGACCCTACACCTAAACCTACCCCTTATAGGAAACTATATTTTTAGATTTTCAGGAAAACACCATTTAGTATGTTTTTTAAGCATTTTGAATTACGGGGACACTGACAATGTTCTCATAAATCACCTTCATATTGTAATACCTATGTCATACCCATGTCATTACACACATTTGTGTCTTCATAAACCACATACGCCAACATTTACACACCCCACCTTTTTTTTTTTTTTTTAGGTCTACCTAAGATGATGGTCATCCGTAATTATTATGGGGTTCCAAGCCCCCTTTGTGGCCCACCACTCAACATCCAGGTTGGTGATGTGATCGAGTTGATGGAGGCAAACGTCCGTAGCTGTTGGTGGAAGGTGAGACAGTTTTACATCTTAAACTCCTCATAAACATTTCGAGTCATACAGCCCTGCAGGAATAACACTAGCACGCGTTCAGCTGCTAATTGATTGCCTCTTGTGTTTGTGGCAAAGGCCGAGCGGCTGTGTTGTTATGCTTTGCTAAGCGTGACTCGCTGTGAAATGCTAACTAATCCAACCCTTTGTCAACACAAGAAAGCTGTTGTGAGTTAGGTTTCATAGCCATACAAAAACAACACGGACAAGCACAACGCCCAGAGAGCAGGCACGCGCTGGATGACAGATTTTATTTGTCACGTTGTCATTTGATAGGAGGTGTTGGTGCACATGCAGTTCTCTGGCATGAGCCACACAAAAGAAAATCACAGAAACTTTTTCTAGGAGTACAATGCTAATAACTTTCCTGTAAACATTAATATGCAATTGTCGTCATCCTACTGTCCTCCTAAACCTTTAGCAGATACATGTTTATAGTTTACAGTATTTTTCTGCTTGGAAACTAACCAAATTTGGTAAATCAGTTGCTGTCTAGAATGAGAAAATGATAGTGACAAACATGCAGCAGACATTTATTTGGGACTGTGACATATAAATCAGTATAAACTAGTATTTATTAACATTTTGAATAAGCTTTTATTTTTATATTTTGCGTTTTAATTTTAGTAGTCATTTGTAGTGTTGTCAAACAATTAATCGTGATTAATCACATCTAAAATAAAAGTTTTTTTTTCATAAAATATGTGTATATTTATTATGTAAATATTAAATATATATTTTAAATATTATCATATAAATATAATTTTTTACATTATTAATTCAATTATATTTATAAATATATATATATATATATGTTATATAAACAAAAACTTTTATTTTAGATGTACTACTGACAACATTAATTATTTGTCATTTTTATTTTATTTGTTTTAGGATATTAAATCATTTTAAACTGTCAAATGCTCTGAATTTATAGGCTAGTAAGTCTGGAGTGTTGCACACTGTGCTCATATTTGCAAAAACAAACCAAATTAATTGAGCATGCCCAATCAAATTCTGCAAATAGCTTTATTTTTTGTCTAATTTGTATGAGTCAACATTTAATACTCTTACGGAGGCACACCTGAGACAAAGTTGAAACAACTGAGTAATTTTGTTTCTTGAACTATGAAAAGTGCAACTTTTGAGCAATCAAATGTTCTTCTGGAATGGGACACAAAAGCCCATGCAGTCCATCTTGACTGCTCTGGTTATTTACACGCCAAGGCAATGAGGAAACCAGCCAATCATTGTCCAGAGAGCCAGAGAATTGGCAGAGCCTGGCACACACTCGAATGCCCCTACATCCCTCTCCATCATACAAGTCCAGCTGTCCAGGACGCTTCTCCACAGCCCTGTTGTTTTAACATGTTAATCTCGTTCTGCCTCATTCTAAGACCGCCGTCCGCTGCAGGCTCTGAGCGCCCAGCTGTCCCGTGCACCCGGAAGTTGATTTATTCAATTTGAACTCATGCAAAATTACACCCGCCCGTGTCACCTGAGACCTCATAATATCCAGCGTCCCGCGGCAGCTCCGGACAGAGCAAAGGACGATCGGAGCCCTCGTAGCCCTGGTAACCCGGAGACAATTATTGCCGCTCTGGTGCCTAGACAAACGCAATCACTCACTGTAATTTCATTTGGGCCTTTGGTTGCCATCTGTTTGATCTAACAGGGTTATGAGTTTAATCATTATTAGGCCCTTATCTGAGCAACAACCAATAGTGGGGCAGCATGGTGAGTGCTGATAAAATGTCAATGCACTAAATGCATTGGGGTGGGGGTGGGAGGGTGTGCTTAAGGATCCACTTACAAATCAAATTTGTTTAAGGAAAAGGTAGATGAGACAGAAATGCACTTTCTACGTCTCCCTGAAAGACCGTCTGAGGAGGAGGAGAAAGATCTGAGCATTAGCAACACTTTGGACTGGAGAGCCATCAATTGTTGTTAAATCAGCGACAGATGTATCGCAAGATCATTTTATTTCTAGAAGCAGCTGCACATAAATTATATGTCAATTAGATAAACGTGCAGATTGCATTGAGTGTATTTTCTTTCCTCGGATTTTCAACATACTATTACTTTATTAAATTGAATTTTCTTGTTGCATGCTATTTGCATGTTACCATCTACCGCCAAAATGTGTACCTTATATTATTTCAAACAATAATTCACCCAAAAATGAAAATTTGCTGAAATTTTACTCACCCATTTAATTGTACTGGAATTTGTCCAACAGATTTGGACAGATGTATATAATTTTCTCAACAGCGGATCCTTTGCAGTGAATGGGTGCCGTCAGAATGAGAGCTGATGAACTGCTGATAAAAACAACACAACAATCTGCGATCAAGATGTTAATTGATGAACCGGAGTCATGTGGTTTACTTGTGGATTAGTGTGATGTTTTTATCAGCTGTTTGGTCTCTCATTTTGATGGCACCCATTCAGTGCAGAGTAATGCAATGCGCTTCTAATGAAGAAACATATTCATCTACATCTTCATAAGCGGCATAAGTGTGAATAAATTGTAAACAAATATAAATTTTTTTGTTAAATATTCAAAACGTTGCAATTAAAACCCGGCAAAAAAAAAAAAAAAAAGAAAAAAAAACATGAGAAAAAAACAAACAAAACATTACTTTAAATATACTATTTACAATAAATAGTATGTAAATGAGGATACTCTATAGAAACAAAACAAAATAATATATGAAACATTTTTTTAGGAAAACATTCCATGAATATTTTACTGACAAACTGCTCCATGCATTCTATTGTTTCCTCTCCTGGTGTTCCTCCTGTATTCTAGACTTTTTCAGCTCTGATGAACTCTCGGCTGTAAATTTGTTGCGTGTCGTGTTAAGTACTAATTGTTACTGAATTATTGAGGAGGAGTTGCCCAGCTGAACGTAAAGTAATTATCTGCCATGGTTTCAGGGTAAAGTCCTGGCAACTAAGGATGTTGGCTTCTTTCCAAGCGACGCTGTGAAGCCTTGCCCATGTGTGAGTACAAATACCAGATTATATTATAATGCTAAAATGATTCTCTATTTTCTGCCAAACAAAACAAATATGATCAAGGCAAGGTAGACTTGTCCTTGTGTGCCTGTTGTTTTCAAATGGTTTAGGTATGCAAGCACCACTTCAGGGCTGTCCCTGACTGACAGAAGCATTGTGGGTGATTGTGTTTGTATACTGCAACACTGGTTTATCTTGTGTGAATAATGTGTTATCGCATTTTGTCCACTTGGCCTGCTAGTATTTGCAAGATGATTTACAATCATAATTATGGCATTTTAAGAAAAATATGCTAGGTTATCTTTATGAGAGCATTTAGAAAACCAATTG
>JAUYWG010000064.1:13335533-13347418 GCA_034779775.1 Enteromius afrohamiltoni | reverse complement strand
TATTATACATTTTTTTGCATGTGTTTGTGTTTATATATACATAATAAATATACACAGTACACACACATATAAGATGTTTATAGTTTATAGTTATTACCATCTACCAATTTTTTTATCTATATATCATTATTTTAAAATAAATATATTATGTATCCAAATATCTTGCTACAAATGTTAATATAAAGTAAATAAATACATATTTTACGTAAAGAATGTCTACTATTGCCTAAAAAAAAATTATTGTATTCAATTTTTTTAATGTAAGTGGTTGCAATTAATTTATTTTAGCTACATTTAAATAAACAAATTCAGTCAACCAACTAAATTTGTTTATTTAAATGTAGGTGAAATAAATTGATTGCAACCTTTGCAAATTTTGTAACATTTTTTTCAGCGTTCTTAAACTGTAATTTCACACATTTTTAAATATTCAAATATTTGCCCCTTTAAAAATGTATTGCTCTAATGAGAAATGACCCATTCGCTTTACTCTAATCCAGTAAATATAAATGTAAACACACGTGACATTTTGTGTGTGACCAAAGGTCAGCACTATAATTGCCCTGTTAGTTATTAACCCCATATATTGCACATCAAGCCTTCACCTCTGACCTCTGACCTTTCATTCAGGTTTGCAGGCCCAATGGAGAGGCTGCAGGCGGAGGCAGCGCTGCTCAACAGGAGGAGCAGCACATACCTGGTCCGTCACAGAAGCAGAGAGCTTAACGAATATGCCATCAGCATCAAGTGAGTTAAAACGGATTGGTAGTTTACAAACAATGCATAATTAGTAAAAAAGTAGTATGGGTGAGTTGAGAAAAGCAATATTAATAATTAACAGCAACAACAAAACCCAAACAACAATAGAACAGCTTTATGGTGTGTGTGTGTGTGTGTGTGTGTTCAAATGCAAGGCCGAAAGACAAAAGCTGCCCCGTGAGATGGCATTTTTCAGTGAATTTAGAGTGTTCTGTGCGCTTGCTCTCTAAAAAAAAATGTGAGCTCGTAACTTTTAATCCAAGGACTAATGGAGACGCCCCACCCCTGGCTATCGACCCCTTCTCCCTGCATGAAAAGCTCTTTGCCCCATGCATTACTATGGCAGCTCCCCATAGGGGATAGGCAGCATCGATCGCAATGATCACCAGAAAATTACTCTCATCATTTATTCATGGCCCACAGGTACAACAACGACGTGAAACACATCAAGATCTTAACAAAGGAGGGACTCTTCCACATTGCGGAAAACAGGAAGTTCAGAAGCATTTTAGTAAGTGCTAATGTTTTGTGCCAGAAGATTATTATTAAAGCATCTTTATCATATAGAGTGAAAAGTAAATGTTACGCTCATGTGTTTTTAAGGTCGGAGCAATAAAGATAAATGTTTGCATTATACCAGCTTATTACGTTTGGAATCTCTTTGTATCATTTCTGCGATCCCTTTTGTTTTGTCATCTGTTTGCCTTCTAAAGGGCATTAGGAAATCACGCTGCTTAATGTCTCTATTCTGCAGAAAAATCAAATGTCTTTTGTCAGCTTCTTTTCGAAAGCACTTTTAGATTCGATCTCGCAAATGCCAGTTAAATAACATTATTGGATTGTGAATGCTGGAGTCATATTGAATCCGCTCATATATTTATTTTTTATTTTCCCTTTTAATGGCTGTAGATATTTACCCTTTTATGCGAACTGACATCATGTTGAGCGTATGTGTGTGTTTAATGCAGGAGCTGATCGAGTATTACAAACATCACTCTCTACGGGAAGGATTCAGGACACTTGATACCACGCTGCAGTTCGCCTACAGAGAGCCAGAGAATGGAGCCAACAGTACGTACCGGGCTAACAAAAACACTGATTGCCAGCTGCAGATTTACTTGTACAACTCATGAGCTTGTTATGTTGATTATAACAGCCTCAGGGCAAGTGATTAATCTTAGTGTGAGTATAAACAGTGATGATCTTGTGTTCCGTAGTTCAAAACACGTGAGATTGTTGTGATGGACAGTAGCTATGGTCACCAGGGCGGTTGCTATGGTAGCAGTGTTTCTTCATTGAAAGTCTTTGAGCTCTTTGATACGGATTTGAGACTAAACCTTCACACGTGTTCTCAGGTGTCTAGATGTTTATCAATATGATTTCCCTTAGCTTTTGTTTTTTAGTTACCAGGTTAGAATTCACAAATTGTAAATGAATTAATATAGCACTAATGCTTCTAAGCGTGCCTGATTCTAGCTTTGATGTCACATTTTATGTTTCAGAAATGTCAGAATGCGTGTGTTGTATTATAAATGCCACAAGGAAATAACAGATTTCTGTGCCCTATTTTTGACATTTAAAAAAACAATACACATAATATAGCAGTATTTTCTTTAGCCCTAAGCTGCAGATTCTATTTAGACTAAAATAGCAGTATTTTTGCTATTTATACTACTTATTGCAAATATTGGAAATGATCTGCACGTCAGTATTATACTGAAGTGCAGATAATTGCCAATATTTGCAATAAGTAGTATAAATAGCAGTAATTGTAGTTCAATATAAAGCTGTTGTTAATTGAGTGTAAATTATAATTTTAATTCAAATTATTTGGGACAATATAAGACGTCCCAAACCTTTTTTAAGTTTTCAATTACTTTCCTTCATTTTTATTGAAAATAAATGCCATTCTGATGTGATGGGAGTTGAAAAGTTTAGCAAAAGACAGATTCACTGATTTTATATTATATTAATTTATTGTAAATTTAATTTTAATTTTTTGTAACTTTATACATTTTTCAGTTAAAACTGGATTCACATGCTTGCAGCTATAGCTAAGCATTCACATCCGCTTCATGCATACTTTGACTTGAACATGTTTCTGGCCATCTTCTGTCTGTTCATGGTTTTGTGATAGTGAAAGCTCTTTAGACATCTGTGTTGTTCTCCAGTTATGGGAGAGGAACGAGTTAAAAACCTCAAACGTGGGCTATTAGTGAAACCCTGAACTACTGAGCTGTGCTTACAGCCTGATCTGAGAGTTTATGGCTCATTGCAATCAGCGCTTAGATGAGATTTTATTGTAGCTCCATATGTCACAGCGAGGGTCTCATCGCAATTGGGAAATGTTGGCAGATTGAAAAGCTGTGGGGACGTCACTCAAACACTTCACTGCTTTAACAAAGCAACTTTGACCACAGAATAGATCTCCCAGCATGCATTACTGCTGTTTTTGCTCCTGTTACCCCCAAGGTCCATTTCCATGCAGCACAGCTTCTTTCCATTTTTTTTTTTAACATCTCTGCTTATGTGCCAATAAATGCAAATGACATGCAATTGTTTTTGAGACGGCTGCCAGAGGCACACAAGTCTTTCATGTAAACCTCTGCATGAGACCTTTAAACCACGCTAGCAGACTGGGAACGCCGCATACAGAGCCAAACAGGGGCATCTACTCTGAGTGTAAACTTGAACCTGCGTAGGCGTAGAGGAAAAAAATCAGCATTGCAGAAAGGAAGCAGTCTGTACGGTGTGACCTCCAGTGTTCTTGTTGGACACAGAAATAATCGTGGCTTTAATTCGCAGGTGAAGGGAGAACAAATTGCATGATGGTTGCCCCTTCCTCCTTCATATTTATTTATATCCAGGAAGCGCTGGAGATGCTGTCAGCTCTGATGCGATTCTACTTATATTTCATCGAATGTGAAGCGAGGCACGCCGGTTGGACGGCAAATCCATAACCCTGAATATTTACGTTATGGATAACGACGTGCTGAAGACAGGAGGTTTGAGCCTGGCAGAGTGTGCAGAATAGTGGGCGGATGGGTGTTTGGTTCCCCTGAAGTGATGTGGGTGGAATCTCAAGTGCCTGTTAGCAGCTTGGACATCACAGGTTGGGTAGTGGTCGGAGACAAGGCCTTTTGGAGACACAGCATGTGCTCCTGCATTAATTCATGAGCCCATTTAGCCTCAGCTTGGGTTGTCCCTTCAAAACTTTAAACAGATGTTTAAGTAAGACAAGAGATTCTTCTGAACCCAGTCAGAGTTGAAGAGACGAAAGATGAAGATGAACGAAAGTCGTATGGGTTTGGAATGACATGAAAGTGAATAATTAATGACAGAATTTTAATTTTAAGGTGAACTAACCCTTTTTATATGTAACTGTGGATGTTCCATAGTCCCACATTAGACACAGCTATAGTATCAAGGGAAGCTTTAATTCGTATCTATTCAGCTATTTTTATAGAAGGGTATTTTTTAGCACTATTTTTTGTTCTAAAATGTGGAACCTTTTAAAAAGTAGGCCAGGAAAACATGCTAAAACAACAGTTAAGCTTAATGTTCTGTACACACTCCTAATCATCAGACTGTTTAATGCTCATTGACGTGTTGTTAGTTACACCGAGTTACACTGCCTTCAAACATATTGTGTTCCCGACACACTGGGGGTCCGTGACGTTCTGGGCTGAGCCGGTCAGATGGAGCATCAGATGGCGAGGGGAACTTGTTTCACGGC
Organism: Enteromius afrohamiltoni; assembly: GCA_034779775.1. Taxonomy (NCBI): domain Eukaryota; kingdom Metazoa; phylum Chordata; class Actinopteri; order Cypriniformes; family Cyprinidae; genus Enteromius; species Enteromius afrohamiltoni. Next base: position 13,342,923 of record JAUYWG010000064.1, on the reverse strand, counting down.
CACAGTTGAGCACAGACGCTCCTGCGGTTTTAGTAAACACAAACCTTACAGATAGTTCTCGGCGGAACGGGACATGAATAGAAATATTCCAGAGCTGACATTTGTGTTCTACCGGTGGGACTCTCTAAGGCTGTGTTCACAATGTCTTTCCAGATCTGTATATTTCTGCATCTGATTGGAATCTGTTCGAAAGAATTTTATATTCACACTGTGCATCGCAACTGAGTAGATCCGATTTGTGGTGGGTGCTCTTTGATTTTCTGAAATATCTGTATTGGTTTCTATTGAAATGACGTTGTGTTGGTATGCCGGCATCATAACAATACAGATGTTGTCCTAAAGCATGACAATATGTAGCCACTGCGCTGAACTGCTATGTCTTATTAGAAAACGGCACAAATATAGAACATATTCACACTGTCAGTCCAAATCTGATTATCTATCTATCTATCTATCTATCTATCTATCTATCTATCTATCTATCTATCTATCTATCTATCTGTCTATATTATAAAAAGATTCAATGAAAGATTCAGTGACTCACTCATACAGACTTGTTTCATAACCGGATGAATTGGCATTTTTGAACAAATCTCTTGAATGAATAATTTAATGACTCACTCACAAAGACTTCACTTGCTTCATTCCTGGAAGAATAATTTAATGACAAAATGCATTTTTTAACAGTTACTTGTCTTCACCTACTGGTGCAACAACACAATCAATACAATCTTTATTTAAAGCATCAAATTACTTTCAAATGCTGATTTTTATTTATATATAAACTATAAACCTTCACTCAATTAATTCTTTGGTCATTGGAATATTCATATTATTTCGGAATAAGATTGTATAGTTGTTCGAATCAAGATTGCAATCTTTTAACAATGAATCCTGCAGCTTTACATTCCAACTTTGTTAAATACGATCAGATTTGGACTTCAGTCTGAAGAAGGCAAGGGCAAGTGTCATTTGTTTACAATCTGCTCTGTTTGCTTGCAAAAGTTGCGTTTGACTTAAACATGCTTTTTCTTTTGCTTTTCTTCTCTTTACCCTTGCCCCACCCTTACCTCACTCCGCCCATGCCTCCGCCCACCTCAGCCCCGCTGCTCTGTGGGCTGTCTTTTCTAACTCCCGCCGGCTACAGCTTTGTCCCCCCCTCTACCGCCCCATTCTGGTCAGGTACAGGTACATGTTTTCTTTCTCCATTGGTGTCGTTTTTGTCAAGGTCACAGGAGATCTGAGGCTGCCATGTTTACACATTTAACCCCGCCTCCCATCTCATCGTGCGTGTCTGTTTATAGATCATCTCACAGCCGCTATCATCTTCTCTAACGCATAGCCGCATGCACCATATGTCCTTTGTCAGCCGCACAACACTGACTGACTGACAACATGACTCATCATTATCTCATTTCAGGCAGTTAGCTTATTAGATCCGTCATTACGGGCGGTTTTTGTCAGGGGAGCCGTGATGAAAAGGAAGGAGTCGGGCTAACTTTGTGACATCTCTCTCTCCCTCCTTTACAAACTTCTCTCTTTGAGCATGCGGCAGCTAACTGGCAGCCAGTTCTCTGTCTGTACAAGTCTTGCTCACTTTAAAACAGCTGAAGAGAAAAGCGGCCTGGCACCAAGGCGGATCTCATCAACACACGTCTGGCGGAAGGCCTAGCTTCTCTGGCTGCCGTTCACAAAGTCCTCAGAGCCTCTGAAGTCTGATAAAACAAAGGCTCATTTGAATCCGCCACCACGTATTTCCCTCGGCCCACCGCATTTAGAAAGAACCGCCAAACGGGTCCAACAAAACGTCAGCGAGCTGCTAGAAGGAACATGATGTGTTTTTGAGGGAAAAGTCGTCTGAAATGTAATTAACCCAGCGGATTATGCTGTTGACACATCTCAAGACATAATCAAAACAGCCACTTCAGCTGTGATTGGACCCGTCCCAGATTCACAAGAATCATTTATTTAGAGTGGATGTGCTAAGGCAGGCAAACACATGAAGGAGTACGGTGATTACAAGAGTCCTTAGGGAGACTGTAGAGCCTGACTCCGCTGCATCCATCCTCTCTTTGTTTGTCTGCTTAATTTTTGTCTGATGCTCATCTTCCTTATTGTCCTGCGATGTTTGATTCACTCTTATTTTCTTGTCTCTACAGTGTTCACTCCTAAGGTGATGGGTGTGGCGATCGCCCGCTACGACTTCAGCTCTCGGGACACGCGGGAACTGTCTCTACAGGAGGGTGATGTGGTGAAGATCTACAGTAAAACTGGAGCCAATGGCTGGTGGAGGGGTGAAGTTAATGGACGGGTGAGTGTTTGTAGCTTACTGCGTACTATACACTACATAAATAGTACATGACGCATATTACGCAGCGATGTCCTACGAATTTGTGACAGTGTCATGTTATGGAAAGTTTAGTTCATTGTGACGAATCAAGTTAAAGCCGAGGAAAAAAAAAAAAGGCTCTTTTTGCATTGTAATATACATTTTGTTAAATAAAATGAAATTAAAAGAAAAGAAATCAATTATTTTATTCAGCATGGATGCATTAAATTGATTAAAGTTGACAGTAAAGGCATTTTATAATGTCACAATATATGTTTTTTAATAATAAATGCTGTTCTTTCTATTTATGAATGTGTTCAAGCTAGTTATTATCTATTCAGTTTTTATAAAAAACACTAAGCAACATGGATAATAACAAGAAATGTTACTTGAGCAGCAATCAGAACATTAGAATGAAGACTGGGGTAATATTGGTTACATCATAAAATATATCAAGATAGATTAATCCAATATTAAATTAATGATTAAAGCATGGATGCTTTTACTTCCAATCAACATATATTTAAATGATTTAGGCCTGACTTAGACCAAACCAGGATTACGCCATAGGTCAATTATGACATTTAAGCAATTTTTATAAACAGTGCATCTTGAGACAAAACAAATGCACTGATATATTTTATTTTATGTTTATTTCAGTTGAAATAGCTCTTACATTTTAGTCTGGGACTAAGCTTAAGCCTTGTCTGTGATACCTAATGTTTTTTAAATACATAAAGCAATGTAATGTCTATTTTAAAAATCTAAACTTTCAGTGCACAGTCACAGAGAACCTGCTTACTGTAAATAAGTGTGAAAGTACTGTCTGTTTATACCAGGCTTCTCTTCTCTGATCTGAGAAGACAGACATCCTGCTAAGAATGACAGAAAACTGAAAGCGCACAGAAAATGTGGCATCGCGATCGAATTAGGCAGCATTATTTCATACTGAGCCCAAAAGCTTATTTGTACTTAAAGCACATCGAACTGTCAAATGTTTTTTTGAGCCTCTTGAGCCGTCTTATAATGGTTTCATCGGGGAGGCTGTAAGTGTAATTTAGTGAATAAAATGTTCAGGGCTGTTTTATGGACGCCAGTAATAGATTTTGGGATCAGTGCTTTGAACGGTTCCCCTGCCTCCTTCTGAAATGGACAGAGCCTTTGTGGCTTTTGTATTCATGTGCTGCATTCGTGCGCGTGAGCGAGGTGTGACACGATAAAACGTCAACCAATAAATCACTCTCGCTTCTTAATCTGCATTTTGTCCTAACCAGCTGTGATTGTCAAGAGTGGTGTTTGAAATTATGTTTTGATGGATGCTTGGTTTCTATTTTTGTTGCCTAGTGATGGAGAGCCCGGCCTACAGTAAAATTTAACCGCTCCAAATTCCAGCTTTGCATAGTTATAATATTTAGAATATCAAATGTAGGGCTCAACAATAAGAATGGAACCATTAGTTGATCTTGTGAAGATATTTTTATGCCTTGCAAAATGTTTGATGTACAGTACAATGTTTTTGCAAATTATGCTGACTTTATATCATATATTATGCTATTGTTACCAATATATTTTATCCACCGTACTAACATAGATTTAGTTGAATTTGCAAAATGATAGTCCTGGAATAATTTAATAAACATAATATTGCTTTTAGCAAGTAATAATTTTTAATTATATATTATTTTAATTATTTAAAAATATGTATATATCATATTTTTTAGTTTTTTGTTTTATTATTCTTTTTTTAATGCATATGTGGGAATATATCGGACGTGGATCAAAAACCTAAAATCCTAAAATTAAATTGTGTTCTTGTCTAACTTGGATAACTTTGATTTTATAAATAAATAAATATATATACAGCATACAGTAGTCAACATCTGAAGTGGATCCAAAAAAGGTTCAAAGTTGCCTTAAGAAAAGAACATATTTTGGTTTTAAAATATGTCCCTCCCCCGTCCTGCTGGATATTATTGCTCAGGCCTGCATGCAGCCCCTAGAAGCTTTTAAACAATCCAGCGCCTCCCCTCCTCCCCTGCTCTTTCAGCAGGCGCATCCTCAAGGTTATCCAGGCAATGAAGTGACGCAAATCCCCTGTAATACCCCCCGCAACATTCTCCTCTAATCACTCATTCCTTCTGTTCCTTCTCATCCACAGGTGGGCTGGTTCCCCTCCACGTACGTAGAAGAAGGCGAGGAGTGAATGTCTCAGCAATCGCGCACAAGAGAAAGGAAACGGAGGGAAAAAAAGGAAACAGACTGAATCAGAAAAAGGGCAAGCGATTGGCCACTCTCTCTGTGTCTTGTTTGTCTGTCCTGGAGGACGTGCGTGGGGTTTGATAGATGAAGGACTGTCTCTCAGGGAGCAGATTATCAAACACAACCCCAGACCGCATCTTAAAAAGCCCTTCCGGGCGTCTGGATGGAGTGTTGCGGGTGAACCCGGGCCTGAGACGGAATGCCGGAATCGGACTGAGGTTATGCCATGAGCTATTTCAGTTTGTCTGCTCATGGGGAAACATGTTTGTCCTGACCTTGCCTGAGTCCTCCTTACCTGCACTATTATTGATGACGCCCCCTTCCCCGTGTCTGCGCTGCCCCGGAGGTGTTCTCACACACGGCCCACAATCCCACCCAGCTATTCATCTCCGATTAAGATCATAGCTCCATGCCATGTAGGGTGCGGTAATTGATTGCTGTCTCTTTCCACTTTAAAGGAAGGACTGGTTGTTTTGTGCGCCGCGCGCTTATCTCCGGAGATACATTGTGGGCTTGTCACGCCCTGTTTATCTGATTTGCATGCTACCGCTTCGTCGGGGAGATTGCGCAGCGAGACGTTGACAGGAAACAAAAGGGATCGCGGTGACAGGACTGTAAACAGCTTTTTCAGCAGGGGCCTACGGCCCCGAAAGCATTGTGTCACCCCATGCGGAAGGGATCCTGCTAGATAGCACAGACAGTGCCTTCTCAATCAACTAATGAAGGGGATTTACACACATTTGCAAGGAGAATTGACACATTGCAAAACAATGAGCCAGATAATTCTGTTTAAAATCCACCAGTGGATCACAAGCAGAAGAAAGTTTAGTGGAAGACTGATATGATATAGGTCTGTGTCCGATATCTACATTGCAGGGTGACCAATACTGTGCAAATACATATGTGACCCTGGACCACAAAACCAGTCTTAAGTCGCTGGGGTATATTTGTAGCAATAGCAAAAAATACACTGTATGGGTCAAAATGATTGATTTTTTTTTTTTTTTTTTTTGCCAAAAATCCTTAGGATAGTAAGTAAAGATCATGTTGCGTTAAAGTATTTAGTCAATTTCTTAGTGAAAAAATATTAAAACTTCATTTTTGATTAGTAATATGCATTGATAAGATCTTCATTTGAACAACTTTAAAGGTGATTTTCTCAGCATTTAGATTTTTCTGTACCTTCAGATTCCAGATGTTCATATAGTTGTATCTCGGTCAAATATTACCCTATCCATCCAAATCATACATCAATGGAAAGCTTATTTATTCCGCTTTCAGATCATGTATAAATCTTAATTTCTTTTGTTGTCCAGGGTCACATATATATATATAGAGAGAGAGAGATATTATTTGTATTAAAGGGTTAGTTCACCCCAAAATGAAAATTCTGGCATTGCTTACTCACCTTCATGCTGTTCTAATCTCTACAAAACTTCATAAATACATCTGTAAAACAGTGTGACATCAGTAGCTCAACTTTTCAACTTTTGCAAAACTACAAGAATACTTTTTTGTTATATTTGTTTTCTTTTCTAAAAAAAACTCTTGTAGCATTGCAAAACTGAATTTGAGCCACTGATGTTACATGGACTGATTTTACTACGTTTCTGGAGCTGGGAGGGTTTATGGAGGGTCAGATAGCTCCCTGATTTCATCAAAAATATCTTAATTTCTTCCGGGTTTGGAAAGACATGAGGGTGAATAATTACTGACAAAATGTTTATTTTGGGGTGAACTGACCCTTTAAATTATGATATTGACCACTGCTTATTTCTATTCAAAATTGACATAAATGAAGGGAAGCTGACAGATAATGGTCGATTAGCTCATCACTGACTAAATATTTGGTCATTTCAAGTCATTTCTTCATTGCATCAAAATATGGCATTGTTCTGTGCTGTTGGATGGGATATTGACTGTGTGCTTCCTGCTTCATTCCCCTTTGGGACTCATTTTACAAGATGTTCCAGGCCTGTCTGCAGCTACATGTAGATCTGTGTGCAATCTGAACTGGCTCTAAACTGTGATGAAATGAAGTTTTCAGCGTGCTTAGACTGTGTTGAAGTCACAGACTCCATAATCTGAGAAAGGTCACATCAGGAAACCGTCAAAGCGCTGATTTGTTTTAAATGGTTAGATAAAAGTGCACTCACAAAGGAATATTTATTTATTTGTGATCCAAGAAAAGTCTTTGACAGGAAAGGACATTTAAAGGAATACAGACAAATGACTGAAAAGCTTCAAGCCAGTAGAGAACAGAAAAACACTCCTATGTGCCTATAAAGCAGTCTAATGTAAAGCATCTCCATTTATAACTGGTTTCATGTTATGCTTTGATTGATGGATCTTTTTATTGTTTTACTTTGTCTTCCCAAAGAGCTATATAATGTATTGTAAAATTTTCAGGAGTTGCCACGTGAGAAAGATTTTTTTTTTTCATTCCTGTAAAATGAGAAACTATATATAGAGTAAAAAGGTAAATATTTATTGATTTAGAAGTCTTTATCTGTGTTACAGTATAATGAATTTATAATGTGAATAAGGTATTGATCAGTCCTCTCATTGTGTGAACTATGTCTCAATGTAGCACAGTGTAACACCACTAAGTGGCAGCAGCATTACCAGGTGCTTCTCTCTCTCTCTTCATTCTCATCTTCATCTTATGAGCTTATTGTTCCTTTTTTATCATCATTGTATTTTCCCAGTCATCCTAATGCCTTCAAATCTAGAAATATTTTTGAGTTTTTACACCTCCCAACAACAGCCGCCAAAAAGTGGTATTTTCTGGGAAACGTGTGT
>JAUYWG010000064.1:13287762-13326610 GCA_034779775.1 Enteromius afrohamiltoni | reverse complement strand
GGGGGAAACACTAGTACTCCGGGGATGGTTCCCGCTGCCGACTACCGGAGAGGGCCACAGAGGAGCGATCTGTGACAATATATATATATATATATATATATTATTGGCCCAATCATATATCCCATTACCCTAAAAGCATATAAAAACTTTTTTTATAAAAAATATTTTTAGACCAATTTTTACAATTAAATTTCATGCTAATAATTTTAAAATATTTTATTTAAAATATTGTTTTAAGTGCCAGTCAATTTATAAATAAACTTCAAGATTTTTGTAATGCCCTAAGAAACAAACAAACGATAATTAAATAAAAGTAACAATTATTAAGTACAATTTATACAAGTATTAGCAATGGATTTAATTAATTAAAATTGGATTTGTGATTGGGACTGACTAGAGCACAATTTTACATTTGCTACATAACAGAAATAATCAGCATAAACCACATTCTTACTCATAACTATGAGTGTGTGTGTGTGTGTCCATTGCACACATCCACCCATTGAAATTATATCCACAATGTCTGGTGTTCACACTTCTTGCTTATCTACCTCTGGAAAGGGCATGCTGTAGGTCTAAATAATGCATTACATCTTTAGTTTATCTTGGCCATACTGCAAAAGAAGTCTATTTCCCCACTGCCGGAGAAAATATGCTTGCAGCGCTGCTAAGGTGTCAGTGTGTGTGTACCTCTGAGACACAGAGAGAGAGCGATACACAGCAATATACTTCTTGTATATTTGGAGCTCAGAGTTTTGTATTCTGGAGAGGTGTGAAAAACTAACTTGGAAAATGGCAAGAATAATCTTCAGTCATACACCTGCCTCTGCCCCGGGGACTCGTCCGTGCCAGGAAATATATTTATTTTTATTTGTATGCATTCGTCACATGAGGCTAGGTGGCTTAATGAAGTTGTGCTGGAGTAATCTGGGCTATATTAGCTGATCAATCGTAGAAACGGTTTGGCCCACAATTCTTCTGTAATGAAAACTCTATTTAAGTATGCATTAATTCATAAAAAGAAGCTACTACCTTTTTCCATTTCAACACAGTACATCAGCCCACTCCTTTGAGTAACTAGTTTACTGCCACTACTTTAATGTCTCTTTTATTGCACCTTGTTGTTTAAACACAAGTGGTGCCATTTTGAGCAGTTATCATTACCGTAAACTAAAGTGTTACATTTACTCATCTTTAGGCTAATAAAAATGTGGATTTTTTTTTCATATGAACAGATTTTGAAATATAGCATTATATCACTTGCTCACCAACATTTCCTCTGCTGTCAGTAATCCACATCACTCTGGTCCATCAATTAACATCTTGTGAAGTGAAAAGATGTGTTTTTAAGAAGAAAATCCATCAAGATGATTTTAACTTTACAATTATGAATCCTTAATATTAATACTTTCTCCAGTGAATCCAACTTTTTGAAATGCCACTATTATTAATTTTTGGAAATTACCTACATGCACTGTATTAAATAGCTCTAAGTGAAAGAAAACATTGATGCCAGCATGAAAAAATTGCTGACCCAATTGTTGGTCTTTTCGCATTGGTCAGAATAAAAACGCTAATTCATTCTTTGCCACTAGGTGACGCTTTTGTAGTTGTGAAAATAGTTGTTTCCCTGGTAACGCACTACACAAAGCAGCACTGCCGCTCACAAAAACTGCTTTGTCAGGCATTACAGACAAGATGAAATAAAAAACAAGATCAATCGGACCAGATTAGCATCAGAAATGATTTGTTGAGAGAACCATTTGGGAGTTGTTGAACCATAAAAGTAAAAATAAATGCATATTAAAATAAAAAGTGTTTTTGACCTTGCTGTTATTGGGCCCTCCCAAAACCCATAAAAGGGGTACTTTAACTATTATCATTTTTAACATCGATCAATGAGAATGAAGCAATGGTTTGAAGTGAAACATCTCTTGATGGATTTGTTTATTATAACTTTCACTGTTGTGATGTTGTATTGTGGTGTTTTATCAGCTGTTTGAACTCTCAACTGATGGCACCCATTCAAGTGACGAATGCTTAATTTCTCCAAATCTGTTCATATGAAGAACCAAATTCATCTACTTTTTGGGTGGCCAGAGTGAATTGCCATAATATTGTTTCAGTGTTTAATGTGTTTTGGTCATCTCAATGGCCTTCGAATAGTTCGACATATAAATTGCCACAAGAAAGATGTATTTTGTATGCAATGAGTGCTGTAATGGACTCTAAATGAATTCAAATACGATTCCCATTTTTTCCTCATCTTTTATCACCTCTTATGTTTAAACATTGAAGGTTATGAGTAATGAATTTTTGGTTATTCTTATTTCTCACACGCTTTCGGTCTGCAGGGATTCTTGAACTTCCATAAATGTTCCGAGTAGTATTAAAATGTTCTTTCATATTATTCTTTGTGCTGGTGCATCTACCTACATTCGTATGACTTTTTCATGCTATTAAAAACAAACAATCTTGAAGACCTTTTACATTTCCACAATGGTATGACCTTCAGGACTCTCCAGCACGCACACATTCTCCAGTGCTATACATCATTCATGTATTCTACCTTTAGTGTGCAAACATGAACTCATCCACCTTGTTTTGCTCTTCATACAATGGGCTGAGCGTCTCCATTCCATCAAATATAACAAATGAATGTCTTCTTGTAGCCAAATACCAAACGTAGCGTGGTCTCTCTGTAGAAAGCCTGAGTTTTTGCAGAAATATTCCCATTAGCAACAGAGGGAACAATCACCATTACTCCTCCAACAGAAGGACTTAGATGCCGAGCCAAAGTTGGGCTTTTGTTCTGGGAAGAAAAGCGAGAGACTGAATGGTGGATAATGATCTTACCGAAGCCAGTCGGTCATGAGAGTTTAGCAGTTTTTGGGTAAACTTGGTTCACTCTGTGTTGTAATGACTTTATCATATCAAATGGGTTATTCCAGAAGCATATAAATATGTGTGTTATTGTGATATAAGATGATAATCGTGAGTGTAACATTGTAAGTCTTACCTTGAGTAGGAACCCATAAATCAAAACCCTGAAACGGTCAACGTTAAATGAATCCTCAGTTTTTCATTCCTTTTATCAATAAAAAAGTTGAATGCGCCTAAAGTAAAAAAAATCATCATGTTTACTCAAGCTAAACTTCTTAACAAATGGAAAAGCTGATTTAAAAATCAATAGGATGCTTTGTTCAAGGGCAGATTAACTCCAAAAGTTTGGCATGTCGCTTAAAAAAAAAAAAAGTAAATCTAATAATATATGCAGAAATAAAAACACCCACTGGATATTTTTAGAAAATAATCTGCAGTATCTCTGCTCCTATAAATAGGAGTGAACAACTGGAACGATGCAGCTGATTTTGGCTGAGCCTGTTTGTTGGCTTGGTTCAAAGAATTTGTTGAATACACAGTGGATCTGCTGAGTATATAGATGCACTGAATTGTTTATTCTCTTTGTCAGTGTTGCATATGTCTGCTTTGATAAAGAGAACGTTGCATTTCTGAACCAATATAACACAAATGTACACCATGGTGAACTCCAGTTTTCTCAGCCAGGGAATAACTACAAGAGCATCTCTGGACTAGTTGATCTTTTTTAGGGTGTACGGTAAAAAAAAAAAAAAAAAAAAAAACGAAAGAAAGTTTTTTTACGTATTATTTTTTACGTATTATTTAAAAAAGTAGCATTTTAATGATACAACTTACTATACATATATAACGTTGAAACTATGTATGAAATATTTATATACACACCCTGTATCACTGTACTATTGCAGGGATTGCCAATAATTATTCTGCCATAAAGATAAAATATTAGGTCTGCCCAATACTGAAAGTTTAACAAATGATTCTTTCAAAACAACCATAACTTTAGTAAATAATACTGCCATCCATTTCTTAAAGTGCTATTCTAATGTAAAGAAAGTGTCATCATTTGGTCGCTTGTTGAATTTCCAGAATAACTAACACGAAAGTGCAATATTACTAAATCAACATTTCTTTTGTTTTCAAAGCAGATGCACAAACTCATAAAAACACACACAAACACAAGGTTCATAAATTAGTACCCAGTTAGTGAGAACCACTGCAGATAAAGACAAATGTTTCTGGAGCATCTCCTTCAATATTAATCATTTAACAGGCCTGTATTGTCACACACTTTATAATCGTGAAAAAGGCTGTAAAACTTTCTGCTTAAAACAAACCCGTGCGATATATGGGCAGTTTACTCACAGGCAAGACCAACTCCATAAAACAGGCTCTCAAACAGACATCAATAGCTGTTAATATTTAATTCTGCCCATCCGATAATGCGTTTCACTGAAACAAATCATTACTGTATTGAATTTGAGATAAATGGTGTGCAGAAAATTTGGAAGCTTAAAGCATTTTCCACTATTCTGCAAAGTATGCAATTTATATGCATGTGTTATATATAGACATATGCGATTATTTATCACGCTTTTATCGCAAGGACAATTTAGATTCTTCGTTCTGCAATAAAAGACACATAAAACAGTACAACACAGCTACGTAAAGTCCTTTTAAAGTTTTATTCACTTAAATTTCTCAGTGTTAAAGCAACAAGAAAACATTTAGAATGTCCTTTGGTGTGATTTTCTTTTTTACACGTCAGTATATATACTGTATGTAAACTGATATTCTTTGATGCCAGCACGTTGCCAATATACTTTAGGAAACTTCACAATCCAACTGAAGGAGAAAAAAAAAGTGTAAATGAAATCAAATCAAGTTCAGACCAACATAATCAGATATTTAATTCAGTATGCACCTTGATTGAACGCACTAAAATGTTGCCCTTAAACACATTTCAGCAATAATACAAAAAAGTATATGTTCTACATTATCTTTACTCTGTCAAGAAAATAACTTCTGTATTAATACAAAAATTAAATACACTGATGACTGTCTAAGCACTTCATCTGTTTGGGTGAAAACATACATATTTGACCGTGGCCTCAGGAAACAGTCTGTCACATTTCAAAGTCATGGGTTTTCCAGTCATATCATTTATTATTTATATTATTTGGAGGATAAGGGGGTGCGCCACTTGAGTGTGACTAACTTCACACAGACTGAAAGGAAAACCAAAAAATTATATATACTAAAAAAAAAATATCAAGGGTTACAGAATAACATTCACAGAAGCACAGGGTGGAGGAAGGACGGGGCTTTTGACACAAAGGACACTCTAAAGTTTATTTTTGTAGGTGGGGTGGGACGTCTTGGTGGGACGAGCTCAATTCGAAAGCGGATCAAATGTGACAATCTGAATAGATTTCCTTATATCCACAATGCACTGACAGCAAAGAATGCTTGTTTCTTTTCTTTTCTTGAGTCTTTCTCCATATTTTTTTTCCGGTAATTGCCACTTCGGACAGTTTTCCTTCGCTCCGTGTCACAATAGCCAAAAGCAGTCTACAGCCAACATGATACCCAGAATGGCTCAGGTGAGGGGCGGCAGCTGGCTTTACTTGTACATGCCGCTGGCTGAACGCAGCTCCCGTTGCCTTGGTGATAAAGGGAGGAAAGAGATGAGTCTTGTCCGCTCCAATCCCTGTCGCGCTCTCATTCTGTTAGGGGAGTGAGTATCTATTATGGCTTAGTTCACATCTCTACTTCCTCTTATTTGCTTCATGAAGCGTATGCTCAGGTAAATTCTATAAATAACACCTTGATGTTTTTTTTTTTTTTACTTTTAGATTTTTATATTGAATCAATTTTTATAAATACTATTTTTATTGATGTATTATTTATTGTCATCCTCAGAAATTTCGCTTTGATATTTGGGCACATTCCACATGGCCGGCCGAGTGTCGGTGGGTCTGGTGCGCTGCTCATACAGAAGAAGCTGGACAGTTGGAGATCTGCCTCTCAAAGGATCCGGCAAATCTCCACGAGGAAAATGGGACCCAGGAAGGACAGCAGCGAAAGCAGGATCAGCCGAGTAGGGCGGAGGGAAGCCTGGCCCGAGTCCGACCCTCCGCAGCCGCCCGGCTCGTTCTCGCACCGTGGTTTCTCGCACAGCAGGCCGGTGAACGCCGGAGAACACTGACAACGGATGTTGTTCACACACACGCCGCCGTTTTGGCAACGCAGAAGTTCGTTGTCGCACACCCGGGCTGTGGCATTGAGAGGAAAAGGGTAAGCAGAAGACAAAAACGCACACTCACACACATATACACCCAAACAAGTATGAACACTTCTATGATTACATAGAGCTCTATCCTGAGATATCATATATTCATCTATTGCTGAAAATAGACAGAAATAGTCAATACAAAGTGCAGGCAAAGTATTGATTGAAATGAATCACAAGTAGAAAACTGAATATCATTATTAATAGAAATTCATAAGCAAAAAATATTAATAGACTTTTTTTCTTACAGAAAATTGAACTCTTGAAATTGGATTAAAAATGTTCCAAAAAGCATCCCTGCTCCACGACCACCTAAAACTAAAAAAGAATGTCTCTTGCCATTACCCCAAACCATTAACACGGCAGAGGTTTCTCTCCAAATCCCTGACAATGACTTGCATTCCCCTCAGGTGTATCAGGTGCATTTAACAACAGGGACACCCTGGCCAGACCTCGGACGTAAGCTGTTGAGCAAGCTTCAGGCAAACAAATTTCAGCACAAACTAGCAAAACCAACAGAGACAAATAAAAACGGATGAACAAGCCATGCCTCTCACGTCTTCATCAAAGCACTGTAATCCTGCCGATTGGAAAATAATCATCTAAACCACAAACACTGGCCTCTATCAGTTTGCAAGGAATGGTTCTGAGAGGTCTTGTGCATCACAGCATCTGTTTAATGGCTGTTACTGAGCTATTTTGGGCTGGACTGAGCTGACAGGAAGAGCTGGATGATAGAGAGAGGAGGTGTAACTCTCCCAGTCATAACAGGCTGATTAGGGAGCTGGCAGAACTACATAGTCTCCAGCTTCTCTCTCTCCACCTCCTGTGTGAATTCGGGCTTTATGGTTAAGTCAGGGAAAAATGAGCCCCTGTTTGTGTCCATAATTCCCTCTGTTCATCACTGCCGAGTCTTTTTACGATGCAGATCAATCGTTCCCAAGTGAAAACCCACACTCGTACCACAAAACAAGAACCAGAAATTGTACCTGCAAGATGAACAAGCTATTTGAATTATCGGTGATTAACATGCATAAAGACTGAATGGGTTCAATTAGTATCAGTCTCATTACGTTTCGTTTAAATAATAATTTTATAATAAAATAAAAAAAGTTAAATAATAATTAAATACTTTAATTAAGAAATACCAAATTTTTAAGAAATAATAATAATAATTAAAAAGTAAATTTAAATGTGTTGAAATATTTCTTAAAAAAAAAAAAAAGGTTTACTTGTTTCAGACTTTTCAGTCCAATCTTGGAAGACTTCTTAAACCAGAGTCAGAAAGTAAAGAAATAAATGGGCAAACAAAGTAATAATTTGTTTATGGAATTGAATATAGTGAAAAACAGAAAGAGTGAAATAGTATTTTCTTGTAAATTATGCAACAATAAACTTTTTTTGTAGTAACGTTTTATTTACAACTTACTTAAATGTTTTATTTTTTACTCTGGTGTAGTCATGACCTGACCATGAACTGTCTGTGAGCACATTTTTACCCTGTCTTGTTTCTCCTTTAAGAAACAATAAAGAAATTATGAATCTAAAGAAAGAGATTCTTCATCTATTCAGTGTTCTTGATAGAAGATTTTTAAACTCTACATTGCAAAAAACATGCTTAGACTATAGATGTCTCCTATTATAAATGAATTGATTCTTCACAAGTGTATGGCACTTTTTTCATTTAATCTTTAGCGCCTTCGAGTCAAAACGTCAGTATCAGGGTAATTAGAAACAAAATCAAAACGTGTCACGGGAGGCGCGTGTAACCCTGTATAATGTATTATATTAAAATATTAATAATAAAATTAATACTTAGTTGTAAAAGAAATTAATTCAGAATTCCAAATAAGAGTTGAGTATACAATGTGAGAAAAACAACAGTATAATCTGTAAATTGATTGACATCAGTGATCAACCAATCCTGTCAGTTAAACGGTATATGTACCGTTTGGTCGATGTATTACATGTATATGAGTTAAAATATTCACATTGGGTGATAAGGGTGACCAGAGTGTCGAATTACAGTGAAAATGTGGCTGTTGCAGACAAACAAATGCTGATAGTTGTTACTGAACTAGAAACTGGGAGTTTGATATGTTAACTTATTATTGCCTGTATACATGCAGGTCAGGTTTTTTCGGTTGTAAGTTGAGCCGACCCACACGAGATGAACGCTGATAAGGTGAAATGAAAGTCAAATAAACCCAGGAACTGGATAGGAATGTTCTGAACATCTAAGTTTTTCCTTTCTTTTTTCCTTCGTTTTTTCCGAGTTTTCTAGAACTGTGAAACCAAATTTTATCTGCTGAATCTATCGATTCAGATTCAAGCAAACAAAATCTAAGGAACTGATTGTTGTTTTGAGTTGGAGAGATCGAACTGAACTTTTCTGAGTCACTTGAACTGAATCTAAGGAGGACAAACTGAATCTTTTTGTTTGTCTGAATCTTCAATTTATTTTTTGGGGATTTAAAACTATCTCTGTTGAATTTAACTTTTTTTGTATTGACTTTACAAGACTGAATTGTGTATGGAGTTAAATCCTTTGAATTGAATTCACCACTGAATGTATCAATCAGAGTTATTGAAAAAAACAAAACAAATAGAATCTGATTCCTGTTTTGTCCCGTGGAATATCCAATGTTTTTTTGCTTGTTTTTTGTTTTTTATTTGAGGTTTTCAAAAGCTATCTTTGAGCATTTAACATTGTACGATTGCATTCTAACTAAAATATCATAGGATTGGGTGCACCCAGATTATTCAGTGATTAATAGAAAATGTTTTACTGTGATTTCCTATTTACTATTGGACAGATACTGTGAATGCTGCAACATATTTTATTTTGTTTATTGTCCTAAAGGGAACCAATATATTTTTCCATTTAAAAAGGATTTTCTTTAAACCACCAAAGTTGTTGATTAACATCTCCATAGCCAAACCTACTGGCCTAGAATTCATATTAGCAGCAGGTGCTTATTGGCAAGTGGTAAAATAATAGCTAACAATAATCACTACATTATAAAATGAAAAGAAGCAAGTTTTTGCGATCAGATGTTTTTAATCCTGTACAATGTGAATTATTTATTGCAAATTTTGCACATCTATTGTGGCCAAGGGTGTAACTTTGGTTTGAGTAGTCGGGGGGGCAGAAAATATTTTTGATTTTAATCCCATTTCCTGCATTTACATGGGATTCATTTTTTAATGTTTGGGGACTACGGTAATAGAAAATCCAGGAAATAATTAAGTTAATTATAAGAATAAATTCTGCCAAAAAGAATAGCATCTACTAATATGATCACAAAGATTTCAGAGAATCGTTTTATTAAGTAAAAAATGTGTGTGTGAATAAAATTTAAGTAATGTGAGACTTAATTTTCACCGTTAAACAATATTTTTTCTTTTAAACTAACTACTGTAGCCTACTTGATTATGCATAAACAACCACCATTACTTAATGAACAAATTAAAGGCCTACTGCTTGTCCCTGTCTTACTGTTACATGGGGTGCAGGAGAAGTAGAGCGCAGGAGTCGTGGAACTTCAAATAACAAAAGGTCTTTTAATAATTAAGCAAAACAAGCTGAGAAACATTAAACAGGTAACATTTACACTGACTCACGCCAGAACTCAGGAAACACAGACATTAAATGCAAAACTTAACGAAGGAAGAAGTCAAAACACCTGGGAGCATATTAACCAATAATGACACTGAACAGGAAATACCAAATATGGACATACACCTGGAACTAAAAATTAAACCAAAACAAGAACACATGAAAACGAAACTAAGAGCAGACAGAAACGTAACACTTACTCTGTTCTGAAGCAACTCAACCTCATCTGTACTGGGTTTAAAAAAAACTGGGTTCATATTGAGTCTAACATTAATAATGGCTTAACAACCATCCGTTGTCGTTTAAAAAAAATTAAATAACCAAAATTAACATTTCCAACTAAATTAACTATTTCCAATAGAGTCTAATATGTTAATCAGAAAAAAAAAATACAACTGGAATATCACTTGGCCCACCCTGCATCTCCTATCTAGAGCCAAGCCTGGTAAGAAGTAAGAGGTAATGAGTGGATTTTGTCTGTGGAAAGAGTTTTAGAACACCTCCTCTTTGAGGGAAAGAGAGCAAATTGATTGATTGCCTTTTCCACAACTGTGGCCTTTGGCAAGAGTGTTCTTGTGCTTCATCTGAAGAAAGACTTAAAAGAGGTACTCAAGAGTTTGGGCCTTGCTTCACCCCTGTGAGTTCAACTCTTTCTGTCTCCTCAGTTTGATATCCCCTCATGACCAGGAAAAGGTGCTGAGGCAAGAAGAGCAGCGTCAGTGATTTATAGCTGTTATGGGTGCTAACAAACACCTTTACCTTCCAATGGAGGGGGGCATGAAAACTATTTACTCTGCTGTTGGTCCTACAAATAGTTTAACCTCTATACCTACACAATGCTCCCTAGAGCCCATGCACATCTAACACATAAATATAAGCACCTATTTTAAGTGAGCAACAGAAGGTTTGTATGTTTGAAGCATGTGCATTCACAAGCAGGAAAAACATGCTCAACCTTCAGTTCTGCATTCGCAATAATAAGAGAATAAATCAAGCAATTTATTGGGTTTGCTTTAGATAAGAGGGATAATATTTATTGAGAACAGCAGTAGATTGCATGGTGCGCTGGGAAGAAAAGGCTTATTTGAAGAAAGATTCTAGTTTTAATTGCATACCGAAATCTGCATACAGATGGACGGGATCAGAAAAATGAGCCTTAGATCGCTTTTATCACACACATTATGGCCTTTGGGACTTTGAATGAGACAAACAATGCAACAAACTTAAATCTCTTGTCTGGGATGTCTAACGAAAAGCGTCTGTGCTGAGGACAACATCACATTAAAATGGTTATGGTGCTTTACCTTAGTGCATACCATCGGCTGAAACAGACACATGGTAATGCATCTTCATGATGGTGAATGATGGATGTGTATAAAGAGCCACATCTCTTTATTTCTCTCCAATATTTTTCCCAGAACAGACAGTAATGGGAGTGCATTTGCCACATGTCACTATTTGCACCAAGCACTCTGGTTTACTTTAATCTTGTGACATGTGCGATGTTGTGAATTTCTGCTTTCTGCTTTCTGCTAAACCAAACCTTGTAGTGTTGGGTCTAAAGCTACCCTGAACACAACAGACACATATTTACTGGACTGCCCGTCTCACATTATTACAGCCAACGTCCCTTTGTGATATCTGAGGCTTTGGTAAATGTTGACCTTTGATGCTGGAATCCCATTGAAGAATACAAATCAATGCTTGACCTACGGATCGTTTCAACCACAGCGCTTAGAGCCAAGAGAGAAGATCCAGCCATCGCAGTGTGGCCATAACAGCAAACAGCCAAGCATCAAATGTTCTGCTCACTTCAAATATTTGCTCAGCTGCCTGTGTTCATCCAAATGCACGTGCATGGGATTGTGCCCGCGTAATGTTTGCGTAGTTTATCTCTGTGCTTGAGAAAAATTCTACAATAATACTATTAATAAAAACAATTCTAATAAATGATTAGAATAATTCCCTCAAAATGAATTCTGCAGTTAAACCACTAACAAGGCAGCATAACAGGTGTGACTGAGCCTCGGAAAAGAAGTCAGTCCAAGTTTTTTTTTTCAAGTGCTGTAAGCAAACCAAGCTGCTCATTCCCGGGTAAGCCAAAAAGAAGCAGCAAACTGAGAAAATAGAAAGAGGGAGAGGAGAAGGGAGGGAGGGGTAGAAAAAGAGAGACGCAAAAGAGAGCAGGGGACTGAAGCTGCAGGTTGGGTGGAGGTTCTACTTACATTTGCAGCCATTGTCCCACAAATATCCTGGCAGACACTCATGGCACTTAGCCCCTGTCGCTCCCTCCTTACATTTACAATATCCTGTGCCATTACAGCGATCAGTGTCTGAGCCAAAGGGATTACAATTACAGTCTGTAGAAACAAGACACACACATACACAGTGGAGAGATGGGGTCTGCGGTCTTCAGCCTCAGATCAGCTCATGAATAAAGTCCCTCTGTTTTCAACACAAAAAGCATTTTTCGCTCAAAATGGGCCTCTGCTGCCTCTTTCATGCACATTGCTAGTCTACAAAGGACAGATTTATAACCTCTATATCTGAATATTTACCTCACATCTACCATTTTAAAGGAATAAAATGAGAAGCATCAGCTGGGGAAGGTGAGTGAGGGTGGAAAACGGAAACAATGGCATTTAGTTTAGTAAGGAACACGAATTGTTTGAATGTTCAACATCTTGGAAGTCCCATAATGCAAAAGCATAGACCATTACTGAGTGACCGCACTGTGTATTCTAAATAATTTTCTGAAAGCTTATATGTAGTTTAGCATCAAAAATGGGTGGCATGATTGAAGGAAGGGAACATAAAAAACAGAAACAAAGACAAATGGTTTCCTGATTAGACAATTTGCTGCTGCCCATAAGTGCATTCAACTCAAATACTGTTAAAACTGATAATAATAATGAAATCCTTTGATACTATAACAAATGTCCTTGAAGTGTAAACTAATTTTAATGGCGTATTTCTGAGTGACACAAGATATCTGAAAAAAGAGAGAGCATGACTTGGGTCTATCCAAGTAAATCGTTAATTTTGATTTCATGTTGTCTATAAGTTTTTGGCAACGTCATTAACTATCCAGGTCATGGATCACCCGAAGACATCTGGCCCATTAACTGAGGTCTGCTTATGGCGCTGAAGTGCCATTCAAAAGCTGCATTTCTTGGATATCTACAAAGACGACAAATAATTTGAGCAGATGTTCAGCTACTGAGGGGTATTAAATATGCATCAGTTTTAATATTAACAATTCAAACGAGAATCTGATTAATTCTCTTGTGCTTTCTCAGAAGAACTTGTACATGAAGCCTGAAACTCTGATGTGTGTAAAGGCATTTCTGACCACGGCATTTCTTTTTCGGAGGAAACAAATAATTCCTTTTAAACTCTCCTACTTCTTTTCAGTATAAATTCATCAGTGCTTTCAGGTGCATAGTGCAGCAGAACACTTTACAAGTGCGAACATAGCCTTAAGGTTTTGCTACAGAGCAGATACGTGTTTCATTTCTAAGTAAAGGCATTAATGCTTATTAATTATTAATGCTGTGCTAAAACACTAACATAAACCTCTCCCAAGATGCACTTTTCACCTATTTTGACAGTTCTGTGGCCCTCCTGTGACTACAGATATTGCTCGGTTGAGGTAGAGGTCAGAGTCTGTGACCTGTAACACCTAAAGATGTGTGTGTAAGTCACACAGTCGTGACCTGCTCCCAGACACCTCCCTCCCTCACTCACTCTCTTTCTCTTGCTTCTTCTTTCAGAGAGTGACATATGCAACACGCAGCACCTTTTTCTGTGGGTGCGAGCCCTCCCAGACACCTCACTGGGGAAGTGTGATGGAAGACATCACCTCTGTCTCACAATGACACCTGTCTGGCTTTTGTTTCTTTTTTTTTGTTCTCTGCTCTACCTTATATTGGCTTTGTAGCAAACATTCAGTGTCTTCTGTCCTAATTTGCTGTGGATCATCACGTCATACTTGCTGGTTTTGTAGTCAAAAACAGGAGGGATGTGGATCAATGTGACTTTGCTGACGCACACAAGCATGCGTGAAGAGACTCGGGTGACGACAGAGGGATGGACAGACACAGAGAAAGGAGTGAGGAGATGGAGGATGATGGAGCAATAGAAACAGAGGGCCAGATGGCAGATTTGGGGGGAGTGTGATGTGCGATAAGCCGTGTTGGTGGATGGGAGTGCTGGAGGACTGACCTATGCAAACATTCTCATCGTCCAGCGCTGCTGAGGCATTGCGGTAGTATCCAAGCTTGCACAGCTGGCAGTGCTGCCCTCTAGTGTTGTGCTTACAGCTCACGCAAATGACGGTGTTTAGCACCTCGATGTAACTGCAGCGATTGGAGTGACTGAAACATTCGCAGTCTTGCAAAAAGGGGAGAGAGATGTGGCTGTGTTTAGGGTAAGTGTGTGCGAGTCGCGGCGGCGCTGCAGAAGAGGGGCACCATGGCATGCGAGGTTTGGATGGTCTGAAACAGCAGAAGCGGCGTTAGATGTAAGATCACCTTAAGATGAATGGAGAAGCGGTGTTGTTAATAGAGAGCTGGCCTCGAGCAAACCACAGCGATGGAGAGGAAAACAAGAACAGGAACGTTACATGGAACTCAAACACGAGCAGATGTAATTTTCAACCTCGGCAGAATGCGAGCGCACGTGCGATTTGAAATTTACATCCGCTGTATTTATATTCTATTGCTCATGGAAAGTTGTCTCACAGAAATGGTGAAAGGGTGTAGTGAAGGAGCTGGAACTTTCAAACACGGGAATAAAACAATGGCTTCTATTTTCTATGTCCCCAAAATAACAAAGCTTCTCAGGTCGAAAACGGGTATACAAACTGTATCCTCTCTACAGAACTGCTGCCATAAAAATGAAAGACAAAGCATTTTTTTAGTATTGATTCTGTCAGCTTCAAAATGAGAAATAGCACAAACAAATCAGAAATAACTTCCTATCTATTTCCCCATAGCCTCCAAAGAAACCAAACAACGTTTATCCAGGACCCGCAAGGAGTCTGTCCTAGTTTCAAAGTGAAGCTGAATCTCAATGCTCGGACGCTGCTCTTGGCATAACATAACAAACTGAAGGCATTACCCTGACCTGCCAGGGAAGCTTGGTCAACCAACTGGCCAGCACCTTCAACCCAAAGGGTCTGACAAATCTGAGTTACGCTCATAAAGCCTCCGCGTCCCTCCCTCCTGAGATGATTTCAGGGCTTTCGGGAGGGCTTCTTATTATCGAGATCTGGATTGAGGTCAGGCCTCCTCTGCAGCCTTTCCCCCCGCCCGCCGACTGGAGGGGTTGAGACAGACATATCTCCTGTAAAGCGATCTCTAAAGCTGCCTGGACATATCAATCATTCTGCCTGGAAAATGTTTTAGAGGGCCCACTGTAACAAAAAAAAAATGACGGGCTTCTTGTCTGTGAGCCACTGCGGAATTATATCAGATTCAATGTTCTCATCCACACTCGGATCAGCAACACTGACTGAATATAACCCGTTAATCTGACAAAGTCAACATGATTTTAACACTTCCCTCCTGATTCATCAAGTCAAAATCTTGAGTCTTGGGTTTCTGAAGCATTCGGTACGGAGCTTCCATGATGATTCAGGATGGATATAATCATAAAGCAAAGTAAGCGATTGCACTAAAATCAGTATCTTTTTACTTGATACAATGCAAAGTGGGAATAGTAGGGTCAGGGGTAGGTGTTCTGCAAGTACGGGAGGTACAGGACTCACTCTGGATTCATTCAGGGCATGGTGAAGGGGGTAATTCGGACAACATACACTGACACAGAATAGTGAGAGTATATGAATCGAGTCCTCCTACCTCTCTTACTGTTTGCAACTTGTACAGAAGGAACGGTTGACAAAGCAACTTGAGGAGCTACTAGACAAAATAAAGACAAAATAAATCAAATAAAACATATTAAATCAACAGAAACCCGAATGATGAAATGAGCATTACAGTCTGTCTGTACCAAAAGCATAAAATTGACAATAGAACAAGAATTTAAATTAATCCTGTTACTCTGCCATAAATGATTAAAACGATACAAAAAGATCACAAATTTGCACAGTGCATGTTCCATTCCCTGCAGCTGCTGTGGTTTGGAAGTTTTTGATGGCTTTAGAAAAGAAAAAGCCTGCATTGCTGGCAGAAACTGCTCAGCTGGCATTAGTGTAGTTGAGCTTCCCAGACTTCTTGTGTGAGAGCGCGTAAGGCTTATATCCCCACGTCCCACTGCCAGTCCGACACAGCAGCAGAACAACAGGGCTCAGAACAATCCCAGTTATCAGCTCATCGTGCAGTCACAAAAACAAACAAAGGGGCAATGAGCGTTATGTCCTTTACTAACCTCCACCCCCCAATTCAATAAAAAAATGCTGTTTACTCAGGGCCGATGCTTCTTTTTGGACATCTGTGCATTGGATTAACTTGAATCAGTTTACCTTAAACACCATGAAAATTCCCCAGCAGGGCTGAGAAAATATTGGGAGGGCCCAGGAGAGAGCGCCATGCCTAATTAAAATTAAAAAGAGCGTAACGCTTTAAATCATGTGCACGTGTCTTTATGGCTGTTCAGCTTGTTTCTTGGAAATGCTGATTGCTCAAAAATCTCACAGCTTTCAGAAATGTCAGAAACTGGTACGTGAAAGAGAATAGGCAAAAAAAAAAAAAAATGTTTGTCCATCTGGAATGATTCAGTACAACAAATATGCAAAAAAATACTGTTGTGGCTGTCAGCAAACTTCTGCTGAATCTGTTTTTCACTCTTACATCAGCCTAAAAATCGTTCTGTGTGTCAGATTAAAGGAAATTGTATCCAAGTTAAAAATGTACCCTACCTTGATTTCGGTTAGCGACACCTAGGGATGAAATGTTCTGCCGAACTGCATGCATACAGGAGAAATCAGGTGTTAATTGAATGCACTGGCTGTCAAATTTCAGATGCACTAGGACGGGTCCAGTTTGGACTCATGTACACATAAACAGCTACACACATCTCCAGATGGGTCATTCATAAAGTTGAGCTGATAGGCTCGATGAGAACAAGCAACCGATAGACCAATCACAGATCATCTCTAGAGATTGTATGTAATTGAGCTGTGTTTTGTGGCTTACTCTATATTAAAACATGGGAATGATGGCTGACATTGATGAAGGGAAATCGTGTCAGTCTTTCGGGTGTGAGACTGTATTGTGCGAATGTGTATTTATGGTTGCTTGAGATGCTTGCTCAGTTTATCTAATTGATTTATTTGAAGTGTGGTTCTGTATGACAAAAATAGCTAACAATTGAAATGACGATTTGATGAGAATATCCTCATAATTACATACAATTCATTTCCTTAGAGGCGGAAATATTAGGGCTGGGAATGGAGCAGTCTCGTGTCAATCTTAGAGGCAGCACTAAAGTGAGAGGACCAAACCAAATGCTCCGTCCATCCAACACATACATGGTTAAGTCCCTTATGTGCTGCTTTGTGGTTGACCGCAGTGCGTAGGCACGTGAAACGAGGATAGGGTGCAGGAATTCCAGTGAGGACACGTCAATGAATTTTAATTTTACATTTTTTTTTTCACCAGGGACATAGCATGGTGGTCTGGGACTCGGAAAGCATGCACAAGTAGGTTACTGACAGAGGAAACCCATCTTGAAGACCCATTATGAAATGGCCTCTATGTCCA
The DNA here is from genome assembly GCA_034779775.1 of Enteromius afrohamiltoni. NCBI lineage: Eukaryota > Metazoa > Chordata > Actinopteri > Cypriniformes > Cyprinidae > Enteromius > Enteromius afrohamiltoni. The sequence continues at coordinate 13,309,095 of JAUYWG010000064.1, read as the reverse complement.
ATCACATTGGGAGAAATGACTTTTTCCATGTGATTTAGGGAATTCCGTGAACTTCAATATGAGTTTTCAGTTCAAGCTCCGGTAATATTTTATGAAACAAATGAAAGATGAAAAGCAAATCATTTTCGTAAGATTAATAAGATAATGTGAGTTCAGGGTGTGTCAACATCATAAAGCGCTTCTCTTTCTTTAGATTAGTACTTGGTTTGTCATCATCAATAAATTTGCTTAAAAAAATCTACTATTTCAAAAAAAATTTGAACTAAAAATAAAAGCACAATTTGGATCCATCAAACTAACCCAATATTTGGAGAAACACTTTTTACACAACCCTTTTTAATGGAAGTTTTCTCTCAATTTTTGATTCCAGTGAGACACAAAGAGTAAACAAGCAGCAATGGACAACCATCGGAGTCACTATCAGTTTGGAACAGAATTGACCTCTGAGTGACGGACAAATCCAGCTATCCTCTCCCATCACATTCCATGACACTCGCACACACAGAAGCCACTGTCATGATACCCTTGGGACCACGCTGAGAGCTTTATTATTGATATAAAATGTGTTCCATATTAGCAAATGATTAGGAGCGATGCTCATCACGTCTGCTCTTCATTAATGTTTTTGTTAGTGAAAATTTGGATAAAAATTGGATAAATGAGAAGTGACAGATTTTAATCAATGCCATCCCAGTAATAAAATGCAATCCTGTACAGCCAAAATCTCATCTTAAAATATTAATTTTGCTCTAATGCCTGCATTAGGCAATTCTGGCAGGCTTAATAAACTTGAAATAGAATTGGGGAAAAGTCAATAAAGAATTCAATTACCCTCAAGCAACTCTGAGAAAACTGCAGTGTTTTCTTTTTCAGTCTCGGGCATAACATCTCCGTCCTCAAGGACATTCTTTACAAGCGCTCTCGATAGTTTTGAGAGAATGGTGTTTATAATTGTTACATTGATGGTCAGAAGACCGTTTTGGTGCTAAAGTAATATCAAGCTGTTCGGGACCCTGGTTGCATTATGAGTGTCTCCTCTTTGTGTCTTTCTGGATGGAGGTGTGTAAATTCACCATGAAGACAGTGAGTGAATGTTCATGGCATGGCATTGGAAGAAGAAATAATGGATTGAGCCCATGCAGAAATGGCACAGCACAGGCCATGCTATACGGCCAAATAAAAAACACACTTGAGGAAAGGAGAAGGGAGTGTCCACTTGGTTTGACATACATTTCTGATTAAGTGCAAGTTCACCAGTTTCAGATGGTCAATGGTAACTGTAATTTATGTATAAATCAGATTCCATTCACCCTAGCAATAATTCCAATGTTCGTTATTGAATATTTGATTTGTGTAATGATATTCTATACACCTGTGATATATTATACCAATCTATCCAAAGAGGAAATGTGTATATTTGTCCTGGACCCAGGAGAAGTGAAGCGTGTGGAAATATGCAGGGCTCTACATGCGTTCTGACTTGTTCAATATCTCTGTGGCTCCAGTTTTCACATTCAACCTCACTGCGCCTGTAACTCTATCTGTCTGCTGGCTTATGAGGCCCCTGGCAGGACCAGATAATACCACATAGACCTGCATTTATCATATTAAAATGATCTTCCCCTCTTTCGATTTCGGACAAGATCCTGAACTGCTTCACAGCCTCTGTAGCATTTATAATACATGTAATGCATGCAAAGTTAGCATTTGAATTAGTCCATCCATAAACTTCACAACAGAAAACTCTAGAAATAGTTGAACTCAACCATGTTCTAGTTAACTTTCAATACAATCAGATAAGGTCGCACAGTTTATATCCGATAGATCTAATCAAAATCAGAAATAAATGTTTAACCAGAAGTGGACCTGAGGTGAAGTGAGAAGCAAAGCTGTTCATCTCGCACTTCCTGTTGATATAGATCTATGAGTTTGTTTACTTACTAACTGGACCAACGCTATTTGGCAGACCTGGAGGAGAGATGAGAGAAAAGATTATATTATCAACAGTGAATATTATTAGCAATACAACAAATAGCAGTAATAAAATGCAATAATAAAATAATTATTACTATTAAAAAAATTATACATGTACAATCCACATAACGTAACGTTGTTTTTTTTTGTGTCAGATAATTGATAACAACAAAAGAAAGTCTTTTTTAAAACAGCAAATTCAAAAGTGTGAACCTTAGTGTTTTATCAGCTTTCTTAATAAATTAAAAATAAATCAACAGATAAAAGTGGAAGGTGCTTTGTTGCTCAATCAAGCAGACCATTTGGAAAACAGTGAATGGAGGATTTTCTACACAATGGAGAACCCTTGGAGACAATGCTCTGGTGGCAGAAAGAGAACTGAACTCATGGCCCTGCCATGTGTCATCAATCTAGTGTGCGCCATCTAATCTCCCTCCCTGATCTTTGCTTCACAGGGACAGTTAAGAACTAAATGTATGACCTTTGGAAAGAGGGCTGAGAAATGACAAGGAAAAGAAAGGCTGCAGGCACCTCTGATGAACATGTGTGAATACTGAGTCGAATAGCAAAATGGAAGAAATTGGCGAGCACAGGGAAAATATACTAACATCATACCCTGGTATTTAGATCTGCTGATTCAAAAGATAGATTTTCCTTGTTTGAATTTCATTAAAGAAATTAAGCGAGAAATCATGAACACTCTGACCGTATATGCAAACTAAAGCACATGGGAAGTTTATTTCCATTTTCACACTTCCTGTTTGCTGACTCCTCATATCAACCCCTTATGTACTCCATGGGTGCACATGCCTCATTTGAAACTTCCGCTTTAGAGTAATGTCTATGCCAAATTATATCAACAGTGCAATAGCAATACATTCCTGGTCTTTCTCACAAGAGGTTACAGGGGTGTTCTGTTTTTTTTTCTTCCGTGGGATATTTATGTATTTACTTAGACGACAATTGGCTCCCTCTTTCAATGAATTTACGTTTATTTTTTTTTACTTGCAAGTCATGAAGGAAAAATTATGGCTCATGTTGATGCGGCATCTGACACCACAGAAACACATACAGACGTCTGGATATACTCTAAACAGCATCAACAGTGTAACACAGCACCTCTCACAGCACACTGTCCGCTCTCTTTACTTTAAATACAGTCAGGCTTTTAGTCATGGAGCACATTCATCCTCACGATTCATGTAAGTGCAATTCAACCTCTTTTTAAATTTATTTATTTATTCATCTCTTCTCTTTTGAGTTGGACAGTCGTCCGCCTGAGACGGACGCAAAATATCATGTGTCATATCATTAGATTACCATTCAATCACAGCGGTTTTCAACCCCCCTCACCTGCTGGAACTTTCCATTATGTCAGGGAGCAGGAATCGAATTGTGAAGCCTGATGCAGAAACACATTAGGCTGCTTATGTTTATTGCATACTCCATTGATTTTTACCATCTGAACTTCTGCACTCTGGGGTTACTCGAGTCTCCAGGATCAACCATTGATGGGCAGGAGTATGTGTTCTAAATGAATACACATCCTGGAAGACTTTTTCCATTTTACCCGATGCTTATTTTATATGTTAGGTTGTCATTTTTTATGGTACTGGCTGTTTAACACAGATGAAATATTGTCTGACAGAATGTGAGAAAATTGGACCTTCTTAGGCTTGTCACTGTGGAAGCGTGAAAGAGACAATTTTGTACCCTATCTACCCCTTAAAGGTGCATATTAGTATCTTTATAGGGTAGTAATATAAACCCTTAAGTAAATAAGGTAGAAGGATGACCCACCTGTAATAAGAGTGTATATACGTATATATTATAAATATGCCTGTATTTACTTTTTCTATGTTCTTTCTACACAAATACTTTCTTGATTTTGTGCAAATCCACCTTTCCATAAATTAATAAGACCCTTTTCTCACAATCAAGCAATTATGTTGTCAAAATACTCCTACAATGTTGTATGAACCTGCACAGAATGATAAAGAATAGACAGTCTCTTGGGAAAAAAATCCACCCACACACACCTAAACACATGTTACACTGACAGTTAATTTTTCAGGCTTCCTCCCAGAGGTTGACGGGACGTAATTAACCCAACCTGGGCAAGATACCAGATCTGTCCTGCCCTACATAACACACTCACTCACCTGCCAAGTCATCCAGCTTGAGGGATTCCCGCTGGACTGCACGAAAATTGTGACGACTTCCCTTTTTTCCCATTTGAAAGCCAATCTGTTCCTTAACCGCCCACATCCGTCGCCAGTGAAAGGACAAAACCCTCTGCGACGCTTTATTTCATGTTTCATGTTGGAAACGAAGCCAGTTGAATTGCTGGTGGCCTCATTATGGTTGTTCTGGTAGAACAACATTCTGACCTTGAGTCTCATCTGTTTGCTTTTTCTGTCCACCTGGACATTCAGGTAATGCCCATCTACAAAATTTCTACCCTAGGCAAAGTTTGTAATTACTTCCCCTAGCTGCTTACATCTCCTGGCCATCCATCATCTGTTTCCTACCTGGACGTGAGCCGTGACATGAACAAGCAACCGTGTGCCTCAAAACAGAAGGAAATGTGACAATCCACACCGGTGGGAACTTGTCGTCCAACCTCGGCTACAGTAACGGTGCCTCCATCTGAACGTCTTACAGGGCAGAATGAATAGATTTGTACGGGAGATGGCAAGTATGAAAAAGTGACTGCGATGAGTCACAGTCACAGTTAAGATTCTGGGAATGCGACTCACGGCGGAAAATCCTGTGATGGAAGAAACAAATATTTGAAAGAGAGATTACCGTTGCGGCAGCGCAGAGAAAGATGTGGAAAAGGCAGAGTAAACAAACCAGGTCTCATGGGGGAATAAGGAGAACATAACACAAAACAAAGAAAGAGAAGAAAGATAGAAAGAGAGAGTGAGCGTAAAATGCTTTCGGAGCTGACACTACGAGAGTCAAGATGGAAAAGGAAACCGTGGGGGTTGTAGAGGATATGCAGCCAGGGTGGAGATGTTAAAATGAATAATTAGATAACACAAACGGTACAAAATAACTCTCCTCTTCTGGGAGAAAACAAGATGGCCACCTGGCCCTTCAGACAGCACTAATTAGAGCATCCGTACGGCAGTGGAACGAGGATTGAGGACACGCTTAATTACACTTCAAGATCGTTCATGTTACCAAACAAGAAAGGCAAACACCTTTTATGGGACGGAAGGTGGAATCGTTTTCCTCTCTGAGTGTATGTTCTTGCTATAAGAAAGTTTGCACGTCTGAGGATGGCAGGTGGGGGAGGAAGGGTACAGCTGTTGTAGTTTCAGCCCAGGAACGAACCGTTTGATTCAAGGACGCCGAACAACGGCAGGCGAACACACTGACATCTGGCAGCCCTATACTTATGTACACTAATTAAAAAACAAAACCAGCCATCAGTCGTACACTACGGCACCGTTGATAATAATTTACTCTCATTGCGACTGTCATCTCCAGATGTGTTGGGCTGTCTTTGCTAGCTAGGCTGAACGGAAGTAAATGAGGTATTATGAATCTCCTCCCCCGGTGGATCTCACTCAAGCGTGATTTTCATGGCTCCTGTTGTATGCCGAGTGGAATTTTGTATCCAAATAATTAAATGTTAAAAAGCTGTGAAATCAATAAGTCGCATAAAAGCTTATATCATGTTCAGCTTTTATGCCCGCGGACTGAAGCCGAGGTCAATGAGGAGCGATAAAAACCTTCACTAAAACCGTGTCGGGACACATCTCTCTCTTTAAGTGCTTTGATTGCAAGTAATTTACAAAGCCAGACCGGGCTGATTTGAAGTTTCATTTGCACAGTTTAATCCTGCCAGGACGAGAGGAATTAGTCAGTTCTCTGTAAAGAAGTGCTGTCTTAAACCACAGAGTATTACTCAGCAGAGATGTGGAAAACAATTAGCATCGCTTGCTAATCCTCTCTGCGCATTTTTAAATGTAAACGAGGACTTGCTGATCGCCCTGCAGTCGCTGTGTTTGGCTAACAGCAGATCAGACCTTATTTTGACTAACGTCATGAAACCCTACATCAGTTTGACAAGCTATAAAACACACAAACATTAGTCAAGTTTAAGAAGGCATTTTAGATTCAGATCAGCACAGGGCCAGAACATTGTGTCTGAGTCCCATTGCCACCTTCTCCAGGAGGGAGAAAACGGGGGCGCCCTCATCACTTCTCCTCTCCTCGAGAGCAGAAATGGTCTGTCGTGGCTAATTCTTGAACTGATCGCTCTCCGACTGGCTGCTCTGATGTGAAGCGAGAACCTAGCCACTTCCCAGAAGTGTGAGTGTGCTATGACGAAGAGTGATATCCAACGCTCTTCCCTCAATCTCAAGCTCTTTTCCTGCTGTGTCTGACCCACTCAGACGAACAGGAATTACTCTGCTCTACCCAGATAAAAACAGAAGCGGTAGTACAAAATATTATAAATAAATTGCCAAACTATATATATATATATATATATATATATAAATGTGTGTGTGTCTTGGTAAACCATTCCTTATGATATGTAATAAAGTATCTCACATCTCACATTTTTGGTCCCCATGAGGAGACAAGACTATAAAACCTAAAAATGCTGAAAGTTTTATGTAAGGGGTAGGTATAGGTGTAAAAATACAGTTTGTACAGTATAAAAACTGTTGTGCATATTGAATGTGCCCATAAAACATGGAAACCCAACGTGTTACAAAAGTAATGCTTTACAGTAATACATTGCTGTAACGCAGTAGTGTAAGGCGTTACTAATCAAGTTTCAGTAATATTTTACTCAGTACATGTTCAGTAATGCTTGCGTTATAACACACTTTTAGCCGAAATTTATATTGTTCAAAAAAAAGCAAAATACAAGATATTAACGTATAAAAAATGCCGCAAGTCAGCTCTATTTTCTGTTCGTGGTCAGTTATTATCCATGTGTGGTGTACAGGTTTGTAAATGAATACTAAAGGACAGCTTCTAATATATATGTGTAGAGTGATTTATTTCATTCATCCCGCTCTCGCTGGGGTAACCTTGTATGTGTGATGTGGTCAAGTGAAGGCGTATTTATGGCAGGTTTTACAAGAGTGTAAAATAAAATAGTTCAGATCTGCGTGTAATGGCAAAATAATTCTATTTCATTTCGTTTTTTTTTTTATAAATTAAGTAATTACTTAAACTTAATAAAATAAATGACTGCCTTTCTTCTGTCTTAAATATTATTAGTATTTAATCTAATTCTTTTTAATCCAAAGGGAATTATCTTATGTCTTTTGCAGCATTATTACGTTATGGATTTCTCACTCTGCTCACACAGGACCATAATAAGGGGTTTAAGGTGAGGCTGTGTTTTATAGTGGGTTCAGAGTGTGTGTTGGCTTTTTTTTAATAATGTTCTGTCAATCTCAGTGCCTCAAAACACTCCACCTGCTCCTAGAGAGTCATAAGGTACAACTGCTGCCAGGAGGCACACGTCGTTCCACTCAAACACATGCATGTACAGATACACAAACCTGCTGAGGACTGAAAAGAAAGTTTTGGCATGCACACAGTTTCTGTGCATACTAAGGTCATATCTGTGGTATGCGTTGCTGCTTTAGTCCCAGAAGCATATGGTGAGTGTTTAATAGTGCTAGTTTACTTCTGGGCAAACATCCTGTGTGTTGGTTTGAAGGCTCTGTCTCCTGCCATTTGAATTGAACTCCAGTGGTGGTGTAGTCCTCAGGCTGGAATTACAGACAGCACTGGTTTTCTAAAGGCTAACTGTCCTTCTGTTATAGTTCTAACATTTGACACGCATTGCATTCTTTGAAAGACAGTACACAAGTATTCTGCATCTTTTGGAAGGGTAAACACTCCCTGAAGCGATAGTTCACCCAAAAGTGGAGCTATGCCATCATTTACTAAACCACATTCCATTTAAAATTTGTGTGATTTCTTTCAGTTTTTTTGTTTTGTTTGGACTAATAATTACAATAATAAAAAAATCAAACAAACTGAAACCTTTTTCAAAATATCTTCAATTGATAACCTTACTACAGTACCACCACTTTTTGGACTTAATCTCAGTGCTGTACAAAATAACAAGCATTTAGTTATTAATTCAACAGAAATAAATGTTTTAAAAAAGGATGGTTGTTAGCTCTTTCTAAAGTTTAGGTGTTGCTTAGTGTTCAGTGTCAGAGTTCCTGTGAGGACCTGGTTTTAAACTGGAAGTAGGGTAATGGGCACATTGTAAAAGGTAGGACAGCAGTAAGAGAGATGGTTTATGGTCAGAGTAAAAGGACATGTGAGCCTTGTTATCCACAAACACAGAGCCCATATTGTTCTTTCCAGTAAGTGGAATGGGAGTGTGTGTGCAAGTGTGTGTGTCTGTGTGTACTCACAGATATTTGCTGTGCCCTTGGGAATGGGGAGATAGGATCCTGCGCTCCAAGCTCTGGCCTGATAATTCCTCTTACAGCGGCCACAGTCAGGCCCTGTGGTGTTGTGCTCACACTCACAAGTCAGTCTCTCTTTGTCATAGATGCAGCTGTTGGCGTGAAGGTTGCACTTGCACCTGTCGCGGTGAAAGAAGAAAAAAAAAAGAAATAAAACATATGCCCTTGTGGATTTTCAATCGTGGCGTTCAATTACACCCGAGAGGGAGAAAAAAATTGGAACCAGCACTTAGAGACCAGAGTGACCTTGTTAATCATTTGCATTTCAAGTAAACATGCATCTGCATGTGGGGGCATACTGAAGCTTCCAGAAAGTGACTTCAAAACCTTGCACATGGTGTCAAGGATTCTGCAAAATCCACATCATTATTTTTATGTTTTTTCTTTCCTCTTGAAAGATAGGTTATTTATAATTATCCCACTGGAAAAGAAATAATTACATATAGGTCACACTTGCAATGAGAGACAGGAAACTGTTAAAATATATACAAAAATAAGTCCCGTTTTTATTTGCCAATATGCATTCTATATAATATCGGTAAATTCCAAAGCACTTGTGAAAGTTTTAAATCGTGAAACAGGCGTAAGAGGCAGTCATGTTTTAAATGTTGTTGGTAATATTTTAAGTACAGCCACTGAGGACAAACCCCAGAATGGATTTGTCTCACATCCACACTTATACAGGGAGGTTACCTCCCCCCGTTTCCTCTCTAAGCACGGAAATTGATTTTGTTTGCAGGAAAGCAAAAGATGGATATTTCTGTGGCACACATGCAGTACTGCCGTAAAGAAATGTGATGCAGTTATGTGAAACTGTTCTGCAGCTATAATAGAGTAATTTAACTTGTTTACATGTGTGTCCTTTTTCACTTCACCTGTGCTCCTAACATACAAATAAATTGTCCATTACTTGCAAAAAAAAATTTTTAAGCTCATTTACTGAAAGCACAACTGTTTTAAGCTCATCTCTATCTGTATCATAAACTATATATCAGTCATAATCTTATTCCACCTTGTTTCCCCAACACAACTATGCATATGATTAAGTGTGACTCCCATGAATCAATTTTGTGGAGTAGTAATAAAAATGGATATAGAAAACCAAATTTATACATATAAACGAATGATGGAAATAAAAATAAATATATATGTATTATATAAGTATACTTTTCTCTAACGTAAATGTTTTACATTATTATTATAGCTAAAATATTTTTTGCTGTATTAAAATCATGTCACATATGCCATCCATTAAGTAAAAAAAAAAACTCAATTCCTTTAAAGCTGCACAGCATCATTCTAACAGATTAAAGTAGCGCTGTAAAAAAATCAAAAGCTGATCAGTCGCTTGTCTTTGATCTAACTTTTTCTAGACTGAGGCTCCTCGTGGATTACGGGCATAATCAGGCTCTTGATGTCTGCTCTCTCTTTCTCATGCAGGTGTATGGTCTGCTCTGTGGGGGCACAGAGGAGCATTATTAAAATCATTAAAACCTGTGTGTCCGAAGAGATGTGTATGCAGGGGCTGATAAATGTGATGCACCGGATCACGTTTGAAAGTGACAAATGACTGTTCAGTACCCGCAGGTATACACGGGCAGAATAAATGAGAGGGCATTATTCTCCAGACACCCTGATTTGCATCTCATTATCTATAGGTTTTTTTTAAATTTAATTTAACAGAAGGGCATGTCAAATCTCAAGATTCTAGGCCATCTTCTTTTAAACTGGCACCTGTCAGCCATGCATGAATCTGTTGCTTCTGTGAAATGTCAGCAAGCTCGCACACATAAAATCTCCCACCAAATAATGACATATGATGCAAATTAGTCCCTGATATTATAGTGGGTCATTAAACTGCATATAAACAGCCAGTAATAGACTTCTGAGACATATTAAAACTACACAAGAGTAAAAGCCATAAAAACAGGCTGTTTTACAGTGACATGCAACATTTCAAGTGGGCAATGAGGTACTTATTCAGTAAGAACTAGGGGTCTAACGGTTCACAAAAATAAATCGATACGATACAGTAGTGTCACGGTTCGGTATGTTTTCGATACGGCAAAAATAGAATAAAAAAAGAGAATTTCTTTGATTTATTTATTTTTTTTTACATTTTTATTTATTAAAACTAACATAATACGACCTTGTTTTTCCCCCCTTTTCTTTTACTTTGAACAACAATGGAGCTGTACTTCACATATCTTCTGGGGTTTCTTCTTAGCAGCAAATAAAAAAGTGTTTTGGAAAATTCTTGGATTAGTAGATTTGAGCTGTTTCAAATCGTGAAAGCTGAGCGTCCCATGTTTGTCGACCGTGCGCACCATCCACTGACATCCAGGGCGCCATTTCTTCCTGCGGGACAATCCGCGTGAGGGGAGACGACAGAGGAGAGATCCACTATTTCATTTCGTGGTGTATGTGTCACCAAAGGCTTAGGGGTCGTTCACATACAGCGCGTTTTATGCACACAAGCTCTTTATTGTCAACAGAGCCTCGCAGTTTAAAATCCAAAGCAGAAATGATTTTGTAACTGACAGTGCTTTCATGGTTGCCTAGTAACAGCAGATGCGCGAATGTCCAAGCGCTTTGAAATCGGTGGAGGAATCGACGTGCCTTGCGTTTTCCACTCGTTTTTAGACGCTTCATGAACGTACCCTTATGTTACATTTCATGCTAAAGTATCGTTAACAGCAATACAAACATTATTTTAGTGTGTTAGAGCAGAAAGATGCAGCTCTGGTTAAACAGCAGGATGCTAGGTTGAAATGGCAAAGGGAAATGCTTTACGTTACCTGAATGCCGCGGGGATTTTTTGTAATGTGTGTTTCTGGTTCTGGTCTGTTTGGGGGTGGGAGGAGCAGAAAGCGGGTTCCCTTTCCCGTCGTTTGCACTGCCTTGTTGAGCATAGCATTGAAAACATTATATTTTACACAGTTTATTCCCTCTCTTTTTTTTTCTTCTGAATCATTCGGTTTGTATACTTACAGAACCGAAAGCCACATAACGAACGGTTCAATACGATTATGCGTATCGTTCCACCCCTAGTAAGAACTATTCATTGCATTGCAATGAATGGCTCACCAGCCTGAACTAACAAGGCTGGTCCAGTAACTGAACAAAACAAAGCCATCAAGCTGCAAGGAGTAAAAGGCATGTGTGGCATTTTGATGAGGTCTCCTTGTTCAGTTCAGGTGGATGTCTTAGATTCCACGCCACACTCCTTGTAGCTTGACCTTCATATCCTCTTATCACCGGTAACATTTTAATCATGGTGTTGATACGAGGCAGAGCTGTGCTGCTGATGTAATGAAGGGGACACAGCAAGGGCCCGGCGGGTCTCTCTGCCGTCGGCATGGTAGCATCGCTAACAGAAACGAAACATTCTCGTTCCAGTCTGGTCACCAGGGGAGATGAGGAGCAATAGCTGCCTCAAGGAGAAGCACAGTAAAAAAATATATTTAATTACACTTTAATGCCAAGGCTGCTCTCCAGGGCTCCATCATAGAAACTGTCTGTCTTAATTTAACCAGGTTATGCCATATTCTCAAACATTAACTCGCTAAGATAAAAGAATACAGTGAATGTGCATGTGCATTCCGCTTCTGAGTTTCCACAACAGTCTAATTTGTAGTTGAAGAGACTGTCTACTGAAAAGGGAAAATTAGATCATCATTTGCTCACCTTCATGTCATTCCAAACTAGGGGTGGGCGATATGACCAAAATCTTATATCACAATATGATTAATTTAATATTACAGTTACTATATACAGTGGGTAAGGAAAGTATTCAGACCCCATTCAATGTTTTACTTTTTGTTATATTGCAGCTATTTGCTAAAATCATTTCTGTTATTTTTTTTGTCCTCATTGAGTGCGTTTACGTGGACCCTAATTATAACATGCGATTATAATTATATTTTTACAGTATTGAGATAAAACTTTAACGCGTGTAAATGCAACATTTCGATTTAAATAATGTCGATTTAAATAATTGTAGCAAACATAATCGTATTAACATAAGTGGCCTAATGCCGCTAATGCCACTTAATCAGACAAAATAATGCTTACATGTCGAAATAATCAGACATGCAAGCATCTTAATCCAAATATTAGTCTTTAATGCTTTGGCTATTTTGGGGCATTTTTGTTTGCTAAATAACCTATAAATCTTTGTTTTTTAAAAGTACGACCAGGCGACCTTTTCAAACCATCACGACTTGCCTAAAATAAAATCAATGTACCGTGCATAACAAAACAATTTAAGCATATAAAAATGTTTCAATGTAAAACATCATTATAATAATAAATGTGCGCTAGCGTAGCATATCCAAATTTATTTGGAGACTGGCAGCTCGCTCCAGGACACCGGCTTTTATTTTTTCAGAGGAAACTAAATAGCCTTCGTTGTCATTTATTCTGAAAAAGGTAAAATACATCAATCAGAAGTGTAAAGGGTTTATTTGTGTGCACTGACAATATCAACAAAACATGATTTTTTTGCCTTTGCTTATTAAACAGGAGCAAAAATGAACCGAATCTCTGCGAAAGGACATGATACATATATCTATAGAAAGCTTTAATTAACCACTTTAAAAAAAACTCCTTAATTATAGCCTAATCATAATGCATATGTATCTTGCGACACAAACTCACAGATACAAGTATTGTAAATCTCTCCTTACTATTTCCCCCTGACACATTTATGGTAATTGCTTTAATATGAATGGCATGACACGGACCTGTAATAATACGCAGATTAGAAACATTCGTGGATAAGAAAGCATTGCATTTCTTTGGGAAAACCGACACAACTCGTTGCCTTCAGTTCCTTACTCTTTTCCAGAAGGAATATCGAATATAAAATAGTTTTTCATTAGATGTAAAATAAATTTAAACAGCAAATAGTGGGTAATGCACCTGCGTTATGAGTCCATAATTTGTAAACGGGAGTGAAAACCTGCTCCTGACACGTAAACATCATAATATGATCTGATTATTGGGTATAATCGTGTTATTCGTGTGCATGTAAACGTAGTCACTAATGTACACAGAACTGTTGATTTATTTTTTATTTTTTGCAGATTTATTAAAAAGGAAAAACTGAAATATCGCATGGTCCTAAGTATTCAGACTCTTTGCTCAGTATTTAGTAGAAGCACACTTTTGACTGAATTAGAATTAAGGCCGAAAAGTTCAATCTTGGTCTAATCAAACCAGAGAATCTTATTTCTCACCATCTTGAAGTCCTTCAGGTGCTGAAAAACTTGCACTTCATCATGAGCCTTAAATTTAATTCTCAGTTTTGTGTATCGAAACCTCGAGTTGTGTGAAGGAATTCTTTACTCTATTGTTTTAAAAGTGTTTTACAGAAGAAAATGCTGACAGGTCTGGAACAACATGATGCTTATTTTGCGGCATAAAAATGTTATTGTGTAGAAATGTGTAATTACGTAATAATGAAGGTTTTTGTGAAGTTTAAATGTGAAATGTCCTCCTTAAAAGGCAGGACGCAGAACATGCTTTTAATAGTAATTTATTTATTAATTTTTTTATTGAAATACTAGCCTGAAGCGCAGAGTCTGTGACCTCCAAAATAATGGAAGACTGACTAACAATAAGCACAAACAACATTGTAGTTTCTCTCTTTAAATGGTCCTCTTTTTAACTGATCTCTTGAAAAAAGAACTCGTCTTCATCATTTCATATCTTATTTGCTCAGTTTAGAAATGGACAGCAAAACAGCCCTGGTTCTCAAGCCACCTTGTGCTATACTGACTTATCAGAGGATAATTATTAGCAATTATCTCCAAATGAAGCTTACACATGCACGGCTAAGCATGCTGATCCAACCACAACAGGCTGAGTGAAGACAGAATGGCCTGTGAGTGAGCTAAGTAAGTGAAGTAATTATGTTTAATTAAATGTGCAGGTGTTATTGTAACGCAGAGAACAAGGTCAAAAACTCTCACTAAAATAATTGTTTGCTCATGTCAGCGTATAACCAACCATTGTTCAAATAGTAAAGATGAGCAGGCAAACGGACTTACACTAAACAATGTAACAACAAAATGAAGAGTGCTGCTGAGTAACTGGGTACTGCTACAGAAGACTTTGAATATAGCAACACAGTTGCTATTGGTCACATGACCAATTTGTACATATTTTAGGAATTAGGTGTAGGTCATTCGTACAAATTCGCCGATAAATTTAGCAAAAACCGTCTGAATTTGTATCAGTAGGTTGTACGAATTTGTATGAATTAGCCACATGTTAAAATGTGTACGAACTGTCATGAGATCGGGTTGGAATATAGTGCACATATGCACTAATTTATGTATTTTTAAAGACCTTTAATGTTACACAGCAGAAAGGAAATCAGATGTGTTTGGAACAACATAAGATTGTGTAAAACCGTAAACCAAAATATAGCCATTTATTGTGTCTACTGCAAAGGACTTAGAACACAGGGAAAATAATATAGTTTTAAAATGGGCTCAAGTCCCAAATGCAGAACTCAGGTCTGTAGCCATTCAGGTGTGGTATCCTGGGCTTTTCAAGGAACAATAGCTGAGCTTTTGAAGCAGATGGGAAAACTGCAGTGCTGGGTAGTGCTGCTTTCAAACATCCAGTTACTGTTCACAGAAAATGTTCAAACTAACAAATTGTACCCAGTGTTACATTCTGTCTTTTATCTTTACTTTTTACTATCCATCAGTAATTTTGTTCAGAAGCATCATGAACTTGTTTTCCATCTGTTGAATTTTGATGCTGTGTTTGAAATTTTTGAGGTTTGGCTGACTGTCTTCTTGTATTTGATGCAATGCTGTAGGCTTTCTTTTATTTTAGACAGAAAGTTGGTTCAAAAGAATTTCCACAAATATTTAAAAGGACCCTGCTCTGATTCCACTTTTTAGGATGCCAAAATCTCAGATACCTTTGTTTCTACTTGGCCATCTGCTGCCTGCATATCTCTGAAGAACAAACTTTAAACTGGATATAGACATCAACCAAAATGAAACGTGAATTCCTGAGGTGAGAAATAAAATGATATATACTATATATATATATATATATATATATATATATATATATATAATTTACACAACCTCATGTTATTCCAAAAACCTGCAGGTTTTCTTCTGTGGAACACAAAGGGGGGGAAAGCCTTTTTTGTCAATATAATGAAAATCAGTGAGCATTACAAAATTATTTTTCAAAAAGATCCAACAATCAAATTTCCTTAAAAATACCCTTATTTGTGTTCCACACAAGATCGTGCAGGTTTGCAATCACATAAGAGTGAGTAAATGATGACTGTTCCTTTAAGGTATAATTTTGATACTTCTACATCACCCTTTTCTGTATACTTTACTTCTCTTCACTTGCTTTGTATAATTTTTTTTATGTCTCTCCACACCATGTATAACTAATCCCAAGGCATTTGCCTTTCTGCACCATCAAGGTAAAGACAAATTTTCCCTTCTCTGTAAAGTGTTTACTTCTCCAACCACTGTAAAGTGATTACTTCAGCCAGTTCTGACTCTACGTGATTGGCTGTGAGCAGCAGCATGTCATAGGCTGACAAGGTGATGCCCGAGTACAGTACCTCACTCTGAATCTGAGACAAATGAAACAGGGCATCTTGTGTGCTGACTCTAATTGCCTTCTGACAAACACAGACAACTGCTCTGCAGAACAGTGCAGGAAGTGAGAAGTGAGTGCAATATCTCTAAGACAGATCTGTGCAACTATTGCTTTTTGCTAAACTGCATGGACTTGACAGCAGGAGAAGTTACATTCAGGGACAGCTTAATGGTTTGGGGAGTGAGGATGACCATCTGAGAAACCAACAGACTCCTCTTAGTTCAACTAGATGTAACAATACTTACTAAAAACAATCCGTAACAACTTAGATATTCTTTAGAGGTCTGTGGATGTTATTTAGGGCTCTAGGCTTACAATTATCAGAGTTTCACATTTGCTAAAAAGCAATGCTAGCAGGATGCAGTGAGGAGCTACATTGGAATAAATCTGAATGACCCTGAAGCCAAACCTTGCCACTGAAATTACAACATTGTATCTACAATTCATTTAACAATTTAAAGAACTAAAAACAATCTGGAAATTTCCAAATTTCTACTCCACAGACAGGTTTATCTTGTTCTAGTATAACTCATGTAAAACATACATGACATATGACTAATAAAAAAGTTTGAAGAGTATGAAGGCGGTTGATCAAAAGAAATGAGTTTAATAAAAATGATAAATCAACAGGCTGCTGTATAAATCTGTATGCAACTTGTGTATTGTATCGGTAATAATAAAGGCAGACTCTGGGGAGGGTTGTGAGATAAATGTCAAGCAGATTCTGCTAAAATGAAGCCAAAATATTCCTTCATTTCTCCTTGAGCATACCTTTACCAGTACCAGGGTTTTCATTTCTTTCTAGATCTTTATATATATCTAAATTATTTTTTATTAAATTATTAAATATATATCTTAACACAATGCAATCTATCTCTGTACCTTCACTACAAATTTGCTACCTAAATTCAAATGATCTATTTAATTCTGTATTGTGTGATGAGTAAAACCACTGTACGAGTTTCACAATAATTGGTGTTTCTTGAAAATGTGCTTCATTTTTTGGGAAAACAGTCATTGAAAACATTGTAAAATGCAAATACAAAGAGAAATAAATTCCTATTCATCTGCAGATCCCCACTACAGTTTACAAAGCATCTCACAGTGCAAGCACCAGAAAAGCCCTTATAAGCCAGACAGCCGAGCTCAACACATGCCAGCCATGACCATACAGATGACATGGCTCTCTCTGATGGAGTATCGCTGCGGGAATTCGTTTTAAGCAAAACTCACGAATCTGGCTTTACCCAGCCAATCTGTTGTCTCGTTTCCCATTCCTTTCACACCACTGCAGCTTGTGTTTCGGTATTATCATTCTTGAAAAACAAGGGTTTGTGACCTTCTTCGATTGCTGAATGTGTAGCGTGGTGGATGAGGGATGTATTTAAATCTTAATGTGTCGGGTCTGAGGGAGGCGGGTGAGGGGAGGTCGGAGGATATCTGTGTTGTAATGATGCATGGCTGTATGGGGCTGGTGAATTGGCCTTGCTCAGATTGCCAAGTTCTCCCCAGACGCTCTGATTAAAGACTCTTAATCCATCATCGGAGGCGGTCTGAACCGCACAGATGTGCCCTGGGTCAGAGGGCAGTCCGCGATCGGAATCCTACAGCGCTTTGCGTCTTCATCTGTCCCATACAACAGGCGTCAGCCCAGAGTGAGGTGAGAAATATTAGACGTAAGCATCTCATAAATTCTTAGCTAAAGCGCCTTTAGACAGAATAGATGTTCAAGACGATTATAAAAGCTTCCCCTGCATAGCAGATTGAAGGAAACATCACTGTAATCTAAAGCAGGGTGACATACTCGAATGTTATGTGTACTGTATGTGTTAGGGTATCAGAGGCAGAGATGTTGAGTGAAGGTGAGGTCAGTAAGGGGATTACTCACAGATATCCGTCAACAGTCATATTATGAGTGACCGGACCTCCCCCTCTTAGTAATTAAATAGGTCATGCCTATGAATGCAGATGCTGTCAACAATCATTCAAGAATTTTTTTCAAAACACTGCTCTTACAGTTTTTTTGAGCACAATATTGCCTTATTCATGAATCTTTCTTATGAGTGAATACAGATAAATTTGCACTCAAAAGAATGATTTTTGTTATTTGCTTAAATAAGTTAAATGTCACAATCTTGAAAATTTTGTCACAACCTAATTTCATTATGTTTTTATTTATGTAATTTCTAGATCTTCCCCTTGACTAAAGATTTTTCTGGTCAACTAGTAATCGTTTATTTGAAACAAGACCCCGGCAGAAGAAATGATTGCGAATATGTCAGAGAAAAACAGTAAGGAGACAGCATTAACATATTAATAATGTACTGATACGCTAGGGTTTTCTTTGTTTTCAGCGGCAGAGATGAAGTCGGCAACATTGACTCGCCATCTTCACAGTAATGGACGTACCTGTATGCATGTTTCATACAGATAATATAAGAGGAGAATATTTGTTTTCCATTTGAATTGATTCATTTGAAAGTAACCAAGATTTTGCTTTTTTATAGCGATTCTTTTTTTTTTCATATCTGTAAGGCAAGCACAGAGTTTCTGAGTTCTGAGTGCTCAAGTTCACAGAAGTGCATCCTGTTTGCGTTCATTATTTTACAAAAGCGCAATGTTTTGTTGTTATTGTGAGTGTGCACAAATAAACGTTTTCAGATTTAAAAAGACGTGTTACTCTTATCTTTACGGATATTTTAACCCTTTCAGTGGTTTGAAATATTCCAGCAGCTCCCCCAGAATTATTTTTTTTAGGTGACCATAATCTTAGAACGTTTCCCTTATAGTTACCATGCCGACATGTCACGCTTGTCACGTGACACTGTATAACAGATGGAATGCTTTTATTTAGCTTTTCCTTTTTTATTCAAAATATTTAGAGACTTGCTTACCATATCATTAACTATCTGATATTCTGATTCACAACTATGTATAAATGAATGTGTTTTGTCTCCATGTTTGTTCGTGCTCTAGTTCAGTCGGATTTACTGAATGTAAATTCATCAGTTCCTCCCAAAGTGGCAAGTAAACTAAT
The DNA here is from genome assembly GCA_034779775.1 of Enteromius afrohamiltoni. Taxonomy (NCBI): domain Eukaryota; kingdom Metazoa; phylum Chordata; class Actinopteri; order Cypriniformes; family Cyprinidae; genus Enteromius; species Enteromius afrohamiltoni. The sequence goes on along the minus strand of JAUYWG010000064.1, from coordinate 13,289,970 downwards.
TTAATGAAATTGTTAGACTTGCAGACAAATAGTTTCTTTGCATAAACAGTCATTTTTAAAAATACATTCTGTTCACGTTTCATTTATTAACATTTAAGATGGACTTTTTACCAGAGCAAGATAGTGAATAATGGCCCAAACTTCCGAAGAAATTACATAAACTTAACCCTGATTTTGACACATTAACATAATTCTTGTGTTACAGTGCTAATCTGAAGGGAGGCTAATAGCTTTATTCCAGTCAATGGTTTTGAATGGGATAGGGATTTTGTTGGAACCTCTAAATGAGATCAGCCCTTTCCAGGGTAACACTTTGGCTTTGCGCTGTAAAAATCCTCCCATAACCTCAGTATGAGCCCTGCTTATGGTGCTAATCATGTGTTTGTGTGCATGCGAATTTGCCCATGTCTGTGGCAAGGGACGTCTGTCTGCACGTGTTGATTTTTCACATTAAGTATGTATACAAAACAAACTCACAGAGTTTCTTACCCTGAAACATATAATTAATCCATTTGTGTTGTGATTGCACACATGTTCCTTTGCTGAGCGCTCTGTAAAGGAGGAGGAACAGAATGGGCTGTGCCATCTGTGAGTGATCAGGTCAGAGAGAGATAAAGAGAGACACAGACAGAGACCGTACGAGTGAGTGGAATGCAAATCAGCTCTGCTTGGGAGGAAGGAGTCTTTGTGTCGGTGTGAGAGAAATGTGCATCTAAACAGTGATTCAGACTCACACACACACTGATGCTCAAGAAATATTCACATTAATTCCCAAGGCCCTTTCACAAAATACACATGAATCACTGGTCACATCAGCTGCATTTAATGTGCACATGAAATGACTGATTTTAAAGTCGATATGTGCTACATTTGTGCTTGTAAACACACCGGCCCTCTGATCTGCAAATTAAAAAAACGTTAAAAAATACAGCACCTTTCACAAGTCTGCTTTTTTTATTAATCTTAAAATACGATGTTGTCAACACTTCTCTTTTTGTATTAAACATTAGCAGAAGGTTTTTATTTTTAAAGCAACTGCAAAAAATGTCACCCTTTTTTATTTTGAGATATATTTTTAATCGCATGTGAAATGAGTAGCTGCACTATGACTGCACAGCATCTGTTAAATCTCGTTTCTATACAGAATGTGTGTTTAACAACATATCAATATTACATTATTATGTTTAATGTTGATTTCCCGCTAAGCATCTAGGTGAACTGGAGTATTACGAGGAAAAAAAAAATCCTGCTAGGATTTGGCCCTTTTAAAATAAATGTCTGCATTCATTCTAAATTGAGGATATTGTTTAAGAAGGGTCAAAGAGTTTGCAATATAGGCAGACCGGTTTGCTAACACCCTCTAGGCTATGGTCTGTCTCTCCTCTGACTGAATGTGCTGGATCAGGCAGTCGCTGGTAATCAGTAAGGGTGTCTAGAGGCATCCAGACGTTCAGCATGTTATCATTAACAGAGTTCTCAGTCAGTCAGCAGAGTCCCAAAAGACACAACATTCTCTTCATGGAGAAGTGAATGCATTTCCCAGTTACTGGATGGCTGCTACATTATTGATAAGTCAGAGTGGTTCAACCGTTCTTCTTACTTAATGTCAAACAGGTGAAATAATTATCAGAATGTTTACTAGACTGCTGGTTGCTCACGTCTGACAAATCTGGTAAGCAACCACGAAATGTTGGGTAGATTTTTTTTTTTTCTTTTACAAATTTAATGAGGACAACATTCAGTCTCATGAGCTTGGCTTCTTTTTGATGGACTTTTCAAATACATATTTTAAATCAGTGGTGGATGCGTGTGTTTATTCATGCATCATCCAAAACTTCACTTTCTGTAAAACAAGTGAAGAAGAAACCACCCCAGCCACAACACTGAGAGACTTTACAATTAAACACATACAAACATGCTCAAGCAACATGTCCTTTTCATATAATTTAATTACACCAGCTAGGTTTCAAACTTTAGAAAGCTATTTACCAAGACAGCAAACACCAGAAATCACTGACATGTTCAGTGATATATAAAGATAAATATTGATTTATACATATCCTCTATTTCATCATGTCCTTCAGCACCTGCAAGTATAAATACCATTATTTCAATATACTAATGCATTTTTTTTCTTTGAAATAAACATTTTCTGTTGTTGCTGCCTAGATAAAGTGTTCCATAATGTATATAAAACAACACCTACTG
>JAUYWG010000064.1:13240394-13273961 GCA_034779775.1 Enteromius afrohamiltoni | reverse complement strand
CCTGAGCGTTTTTTCCGTTGACTTTACCCGTGCTTTCTTTGGACTGTGTTTTTGGACTTTGATACTCGCTGCCTGCCTGACTTTCTGCCTGGATTACCGACTACGAATTTTGGATTGCCCTGTTTATCACTTTTTGCCTGGTTACTGACTTCTGCCTGTTGTACTTCGAATAAAGCCTGCAAATGGATCCAACTGACCCGAGTGAGTTATCACAGTGAGTAAATGATGACAGACTTTTTTTCATTTTTGGGTGAAATATTCCTTTAAAAGGGATGCAGTGTTATAATATATTTTATTTTATTTTATTTTATTATTTTCCTCTTTTGAGATAAATACAAAGTTCTGTCATGAAACAAAATATGATAGTGTCTGATATAACTCAATCTGTCAATGGCATCATCACACGGTGCAGCCGATTGGTTCTTTTTCTATCAGCAACCAATGAGCTTGCTTGCTTAAATACTTATGCTTGCTGTAGCAGTTGCAGCACTCATCAGAAACCCCTCACCTTCCCCAGCTCCACCTGTATGGATCTGATATGGAGTGATTGATATATGCTATATATGGGGGTTATTTCATATGTTATATGTACAGCAGCAGTATTTTTACATGCTCACAGCAACATGTTGTGGATATATTGGCAGTAACAACTCTCAGTATTAGCTCTGTCACAGCAGCAGCGAAGCAAGTCTATTCTGCCAAGACCAAACACATTAGCACTGCCATGTACATTACCATGTCAAACCCTATCAAGAGTTGTCGTAAATTGACTAATAGTTAAATATGGGAGGAGATTTGTTTAGTGTACATCCATAAAAGATTTTTACTCTTACTCTTACTCTTACTTATTTTTACTTTTGACATTAAAAGTTTGTTTGGGACATTTCAATATGGAAGTTTTGGGAAGCTTTACAATGTAGGCTTTGTGAAGAGGCTAGTACTGAAGGATGGGGAAGCACCAAATTTATTGGATGTGACAACAATTTTGAAACATATAAATGTTATTTATTTTACATTCAAAAATGTTGCCATTCATAACAGCAGTTATTTAAATAAAAACTAAAAATAGCCTAATTCTAAGGGTGTTTTTGACGCAAAATCTAGAATAGGTTCGAATTCAGACAAGAAGAATTGGCTTGTTTTTTAATTAATGAGCTCAAACTTGAATTACATTGGCCACATACCACAAATACGCTAAACTGCAATTTAAATGGGAATTACAAGAGGATACATTTATTATATTACAAATATTATATGAGGAATTGAGAAAAAAATATGCAAAAAAAACCCAATTATATTCCCTTTTATAAAATACTGGGACTGGAACAGTTGGTAAACTGATTAAAGCAAATGGATTGGTTTTTACATCATCTTTCATCGAGTCACCCACTGTGATCATCCACATCACAAGTCTCTCAGCGGTTAACAAAGCATCATTCACAGTGCATGACCAGGGCCATGGTGTGGGTTACTATGGCAGCAGAAGCTAGAGGCTAAGGCTGTCCATGGTGTCTTAGACCTGATAATCCTGGCCTTGTCTCAAACTGACTGACAGATCATATTTCCTCTTTCTTCAGTCCTTCTCCCTCTGTGTTTTCTTCCTTCAGTCAGACGTTCATATTTTGTGTGTCTGCATCACTGCTATGGCTGAATGAACAAGTGTCTCTGTGCTGACCGCATCCTCCTCTGAGGGCGCCCCGGAATAGAAAACTCATTTCACCTAGGTGTACAATTTTGCAGCATTTCCAAAAGACTAATATTTTTATAATAACAATAATGGGCTAGATCTAAGGAGACAAGCATTGGTTGTAGAGATCCGCAAATCGCATTGCTGCAATTTATAATGTCTTATAAAACTCTGCGATATGGACCCATATTGTTCCTGCCAGCTACAACTAGCATTTTAAAAGTCATTTCTCAGCCATGTCATTGGTGAATCTCTGTAAATAGCAGCCTGAGGGTTTCATTCAGAATAATTTCATGACAACTCTCTGGGATTTGTATCTGTTTGACAGGGAAATTGTCTCTTGATATGAGAAAACTTCCTTTGAAATCTCAGATCCTTAGAACAGCCATTTAACTCATGATATAGTTTCTGCTTAATTAAGAGTTGCTGTGCAGGCAGGGAGTTTTACATTAATTACTGTTGGCTGTAAAATCTCCCTTTGTGTTTAATCTGGTTTATGTTGCATGTCTGAAAATATCCAAATAGCAAAAGGGGTTTGGCAGCTGAAGGTGTCAAATTAATTCAGTCAAATGTCCCCGTTTGACACCTTCTCCATTCCTGGATATTACAGGTTTTTTGGGGGGCTGTCTCAGCTTTACTTGAATCTTGAGCAGTGTGGGATGATTAAACTCAATATGACTTTGAATGTCGTCTGTGTGTGGCAGACAGCTTCAGTGGTCTTTAAATTCCGCTCCTACCACCCCTGTAGATCAGTGAAGCCTCTTTGGCCCATCCGCCGGGGATTCTTTTACTCTTTTTCACCGCTGAATGGGAAATATGATTGACAGATGACTCTAGAGACCAGAGCACAATCCTCTGTACTCTGCTAGACTTATTCATGTGTGCACACAGCACACACTCAAGCATCCTTTGTGTTTACAGAAACAGAAAGACAAAGGGTGAAAGAGACAGACACTGAGAAAGAGCACTGCCTTGTTGCACTGTGCAAAAAAAGAAAAGAAAAGAAAAAAACACACAAAATTAAAAGGTGAATATGCATTCTAAGCATGATTTTTTTTTTTTTTTACTTTCCCCAGTGTAATGAAACCAGGATGTCTTTCAGTCCAGACAGACTCATTTGCTTCCTGACAAGCTGCTATTAAAAACTTTAAAAGACCAACTTGGCTGATTAACTCCTCTCCTCAGAAATAAAAGATGAATTAAGCTCTCTTAAAGTGACTAATTAAGCCTTGAGACTAATCTAATGAGACAACCCAGAAAATAGCACGAAAAGCCTTAAATTCTCATTCTACTCTTGTCAGGGCTCAGCGTGGGGGTCCACAAGAGTGTGTGTGAGGAATCAAGTATAGAGAGTTCAAAGTGTCTAGTCAACATTAAACAATATTACAGAGAAGGAACTCCATTATTCAAAAAAAAAAAAAAAAAACTATGAATGAATTTCATTTTAAACTGTTCTTCTCTAAATACAGTAAATGGCTCCATGCAGGTTTTGAATAGCACCACTCAATGAAACAGATGCATGAATTTTAATTTCTGGCAATTCATGAAAGATCTGTGTAAAAAACAAGTTTGAATGAATACAAAAAATATTTCTTTCTTTCTTTTACATCAAAGTCAAAACTATTTATTCTCCCCTCTGGAACACAACAAACATACCTAAAATACTTCAGATACTGGAGATACTTAATCTTAACAAAATTATTGCACTGTTTTCAACACTGACAATACGAAAATGTTTCATGAGCAAAAAATTAACATATCAGAATGATCTGTAAATTATGTGCCACTTAAGACTGGAGCAATGACTGCTGCTCCAGTGCTTCTATCATAAGAATAAACTATATTTCAAAATATATTCAAAGTAATTTTAATTTGTAATATTATTTTACAATATTGCAGTTATGTAAATACAATAAATATAGCATTGAGTGGGTCTAAGTGACTTTATTCAAAAACAATTAAAAAATTTACCAATCCAATTTAGTGAAGCAATTTTATTCATAAAAGTTGTGGCACAGCATTGACAACAAGTCTTTCTGAATGTTTCTGTGTGCATCTTTATTGTCGTGGTGAATCTGGGTGAACTCTACGTTTGGGTAAAATCTCTTCAAGGTTAATATTTTTCATATGTAGAGTTGAGTTAGGTGTCTCCCACATGCTTTTTTATTATTTAACTAATCTATAGGCCTGGAAGAACTTTAAGATCTGTGAACAAACTATAAAAAGAACAATGGTATGAACCTGCACAACCCTGCAAGCACTTCTACCCTACATTTATTAAATGATTTATTTCTGTTTTTAAAAACTCTGTTACAGACTGAACATTGAGCTATATCCTCCTCCTCCTGTCTCAACCCTTCCTTCCTTTCTCTGATGTTTATTGTCAAACTTTTTTTCATTATTGATGTTTATTGTCAAACTATTCCTATCTCCTTTTCTGCTATTCCATCTGTTTCTCCAGCAGGCCCCTTAGCTCCGACTCTCAGCCACTTCTCTCGGCTCTGTCTGACACATCTCTTCTTGAGATCGATGCAGCTGACAGCTCCGACTGAAGTTCTGCGCGGGGGCTTGTGATTTTTAGATGCAAAACGGCACAAAAAAACCCTCCCAATCCTCTGCTAAAAGATCTTTCTTGTATTTTCTCTCTCTCTCTCTTTATGTCACTTTCTCTAAGAGAGAGAGAGAAAACTGTTTTTCCTTTGGTTTGTATCCAAATTATTTTGTTAGATATGACGAGCATAAGGGCAAAGGTGGAAGTGATGCACATGTGTCTTTTATAATGCTGGCCTGGCAATAATAGACCAGCTCTGATGCAGCTTTTCACAAACACATGCTTAGAGGAGTGATCTTTCCTTCCTTCCCACACTCACTACACCACGGTAGCACCTGTCTGTGCTATCTGCCACTGTATATTTCATGTCTCAAAGCTGCCCCAGATTCTGCTGCAGACTTTTGGCAACTAAATAGAAAATAAAAAAACTTTCTTTTCTTTTTTTGCTTCCACAAACGTTTGGGCTGAGTATGCAGATCATGTCGGTAATAAAAAAAAAAATTTAATATATATATTGCCGGTCAACAGCATTTTAGTTGTTTTCTCCAGAGGGATGCTGATGTGTTGGTGTCCTTATAGTCTTAACTTTACACACAACTAAATTATACTTTTCAACATGAAAATAAAATTCCTTACTAATAACATCTAAAGATAAAACTTTCCTGCTAGGTTCAGCACCTGTGCTGTCAGCAAGTCAGTAAGTCAAGTCAAAGAATAGAAAAATCTAGAAAATCACTCCCGGCAAGCCTTGACATTACATCTCTCTGAGGTAAAAGGTCAGGCCCAGCAGCGCCTTGCATAAATAAGGGAGAGGTCCGAAAGAGTTTTATATACCCTACGCAAAGCCCTTTGAGAGAAAAAATCATCAGCTATCATTTTGAAGGGTTTTCTTATCAACAGCTCGCTTCGAAAATTACAAATTCAGACAACTTTCAACAAAAATCCATAAAACAATCCCATAACAACCTTAAATGAATCAAACTAAAATGGTTGCAGATAACATATTACATCAAAGCACTATCATTCTATCAAAGCTTCTTCACTGAGAACACTTCTTTCCAGCGGAGCATGTGTGGGGCTCTAGCCAGCGGCAGAGGGAGGTTGGTTGTTGGCAGAGAGGTGAGATATCCCTGCCAATCCCCCTCTATCCCTCCACCCTCTGATGGGAATATGGAGCTCGCTACAAGTAATTAAATCAGCCGCCGTTCAGCTGCATAACTGCCTAAATTACAAGAATGACAGTGAAAAGGAAACATCAAAAGAATCATATTGTGAATCTGTAATTGCTTTGAATCTAATTTGGCATGCCACTGACATATTTGCAAAGGATATCCTTAAGAATTATCTACAGCACAATCGGTCATTTTGTACAGAAAAGATTTTTTAACGATATCTGGCGCCATAGAATGACACAACAGAATGGACACTTCAGACTCATCGGCTTGATAATGCAGGCTGGACATGTATGAGGGTTTTTTTTTACTGAAACTGTGTTTAGCTGAGACATGCTGTGAAAGCAATCCTTCATTTGATGCTGGCAGACAGAGAGGAAGTGAGAACGCTCAGGCTGAATGTAGACCTGCGGGTGGTTTTAACTGTTCCCTGTCAAATAACACAACAGATCACATTTATCATGAAGCAAAAATGGATCTAGAGGAAGAATGTATGTAGATAGCATGTACACATGTACAAAGTGCCGGTGCTTAATTTCTAGTCGTCTGTTAGAACAGGCTGTTTTCAAAACTCACAGGAGACAAACAATACTGCACCTACAATTAAAACTGCCACAAGATAGCCTTAAAGTTAAGAACATATATTATTTTCTCCAAAATAATTTAAAGAAATAGGCTAGTTCATACAAAAATCACATTAGAACATTTAATGAGCTATCTCCTAAAATGAAAAACTGTTTGTTTCCATCATCAAGGACTTTTAATTTAAATCTGTCACTTCTGGCCAAAATACCAGCCTATTATCTGCTGAAGCTTTAAACGTTGAGTTTTGAGCAACAAGTTGAGTTTTTCTCAACTTGTTGCATTCAATTTATACAACAAAAAAGTTGAGAAAATGAAAAAAATCTGCTAAAGCTGGTTGCCTTAAACTTTTAAGTTTTCTCAATACAACAGATTTCTCTCAGCTTTTTTGTTCACAAGTCCTTGTGTGATACATTTGATACATTTATTACAAACATTCAGCGCATCACTTTATAAGATGTTAATTGATGGAAGGACGTCACATGGAGTACTTGTAAATTATTGTAATGCTTTTCTCAGCTGTTTGGACTCATTCTGGACTTATTCTGATGGCACCCATTCACTGCAGGGTATCCATTTGATGCTAAATTTATCCAAATCTGTTCTTATGAAGAAGCAACTCGTCTACATCTTGGATGTCCTGAGGACAAGTACATTTTCAGCATTTATTTTATTTTTTTTTTTAGGGGAACTGTTCCTTTTAATCAGCAATTTAATTGGTGTTATGCTGAGTAATTACTGTCTTGTTGTAGTAAATATATCATTTATAATGATTAATTCCTACATACATTTGTAAAAAAAAAGGAGTAGCTTTGCAGTACGCCCAAAATAAGAACAGGATGTCCATCAAATGAATGACAGAACTGAGTATGACGTGCCACATCAGGTGCTTCCAGTCTAGACAGCTTCGCTGATTATAATGGAAGCGATCTAATTCTGTTTTCTAAGTTGGTCTTGTCAGCCTGACACTAAACAGAGGTTCAGTGAGTTAAGATGGAGGTTAGTTGTTAAGATAAAGCATCAGTTAAGATGAATATATAAAAGTGTTATGTTTATGTAAAAAAAAACAATGCTTTTCAAAATTAACTAACTGCATATGTTAAATGAATCAACACATTAACTTGACATCCTGTCAAAATATAACCTCAACATCTACACTTTCCATTGCTGAGTGGCAATCATCTCTTTAATTACAGCGAGAAATGCAACAAATTCAACTACATCATCTTGGTAAGTGAAACATCCTCCTGGGAAAACTCGGTTGGCTTTTATCAAGCTATCAAACAAAACCACACTAAATTAAAAGGCAATGTGGCCACTGTGATACTCAAAGGAAAGAACACTGTTTGCTTATTAATTTTTAATTGTTGCACTTAACTGAATTGTTTCAGAAGATAATGCAGCACAGTGCTACTTCAGTTCATCTCCTGAGTGTTGCTTAGTAAATGTGAGATAAATCATCCCGGCAAACTTGCACGCAAGGCTCCTGCGCTCTCGAGGTTTGCAAGCAAAATATTTCGTTCTTGGTAATCCAGTGAATGGAGACAATATTTGTTTCTAAATTTGTGCTGGCAGCAGCTACCTGAAACATATCTCAGTAACCACAAGCCCTAATAAGAAGGGAAGAAAATCTATAATAAAATTTTTCATTGGCAGCATTAGAAAACAAAGCACACAGACAGAGAAGGAGCTCAAACTGTGTCACTTATTGGTTTCCATGTTAGTGCTTGTTTTACTGTTGTTTCATAACAGCTCTGTAGTGACTCCCGAGTGACTGAGCACACAAACTATTCTACACAGCTACAACACAAAGCGGCTGTGGCTTTGTGATCATCTAAATTTATCTACAGAAATCAATAGCCCTAATGTGCAAAAGTGAAGAACATCAAACGGAATAGAATGAGACGATGTGTATCAGAGCTCGCTGTATTGGCTGATTTTTAAATCCTTTTTACGTAAAACACAAAAGAGGCTTAGAAGAGATAGATAAATGGATGCCAAAGAAGAGGAAGGAGTGCCTACGAGTTCTAATCAAAAACAGAATTACTAATTCAGGAAAATGAGAGCCAAATAAAAATATAAAAATCCTCTTATAATTCAGACTGGATTTCATTTAGACACAACTTCCTGTTACTGCCACTACCATATCTTAACTAACCTCCACACCTTTGCCTTCTCACTCTCTTTCTCTCTTGTCTCCCAGGGCTGATTACTTCCCAGGTTGGATGTCATTTATCCCCTTAGCTGTCGAGGTGTGGGCCAGACTCCTCTCAGCTCTCTGTCAGCTCTGAGGGACCAATGTTCTAAGGTTGTGACCGTGGTTAACTGGCTGTCCTTTTCGCCCACCCCGGGACGGCATGCGTTGACACCATGAGTCAGCCTCCTGTCTGCTCCTGCACACCCCCTGGGATCCACTGGCCTGGCTGAGGATATTGAGACTCATTTTTCAGATTCCATTAGATTATAGTATACTGCTGTCAAACAAATGGACATATCTGACTACAAACTGTGTGCAATGTCATTATGGTAATGTAATGGCCCTGCTGAGATAATTGTTTACAATTCATTGCAGTGCTGAATAATATTCAGTATCAACAGATTATGGGTAATTTAAAGTGTTTTTAGAGTAATGGCAAAGGCATTTTTAAGTATGCGGCTCAGACCAATGCATCAACGGGGGGCAAATGATAGATCGTTTTGAATCCAGTGGACCCAAACCCATCTGCTTCTGAAAACTAGGATTTTACGCAAGATTTTGTTGAGGACTCTCAAAAGACACCGAAAAAAATAAATGCTGAAAATTCAGATGCGCTAATTGAGGAAAAAGAAAACTCTAAATAAATAATCTAAAGGTGCTGGTGTTTGTGACAGCTGTCCGCAGTATTATTGAGTGATTTTGTAATTTTCATGCAGCGGGCGGTTCGCGGCCGAAAGGGAACGATTGAAGATGTTTTGGTGCTGCCAGTCAGCCTTTCGAAATGATCCACTGAATATTCATTAAGTTTAGCTCACTCCAAAAAAAAGAGGTATGCCTAGGGTTGCTTCAAAATAAAAGCTGCAGAAACATTAGATGCGTGTAAGTTAATGAGCGCTTGTATTCTTTTCTGACCTCCTTTGATAGTAGCGGCGTGTCTATGCATTTTCATTATAGCTCAGTTATTTGAATGCCATGTAACGGCAAATCCAGAAACCTTTGTGAATTATGCATGATGACATTGACAAACTCAGAAATTCTGAGCTACCACACAGAAGCTCTTGGAATTCTGAAGATAATTTATTAATTAAACTGCAGTAGAAACTTTAATTTAAAAATAAATAGTGCTATTTAACTATATTTTACTATGTTAAACATAAATGCCACACATAATCATATGGAAAACAAATCCAAAGAATAGCTAAAAAAAAAATAGAAAGACAAAAAATAATTTGATTTATGTAATACAGTTCAGCTCTAGAAATAGCAAAGTGGGATAAAGAGAACAAATTGCTGGTATAAAGTGCTGCATTAGTTCATACCCTATAATATTCAGTAGCATACAATTCAACATCAAATTTGTGCATTCCTTATACAATAAGTGATTTGCATAAAATGACTGATTAAAGTATGTTAGAAGACTGCATCTATAGATTTCTTTGTAATAATTTTAGCTTTTTTCTGCACCATATGCTCATTAAAAGTTGAGGAACAGTGGTAAAACTGCCACTATGGGAAAGAGTTCAAGAAGTAAGGCAGACAGAACAGTATTCAGAAGAAGACTAGAATGGGATTGCAAAGGCTTTGCTTGCGCTGTCTTTTGTGTACATCTATCCTAACTTGGACTTCCAAAATGCAGCACTAAGCCAGTCACCCAAACAGCTGCCAGACTACACATCACCACTGCATGCTAAGAAGGCTACTACACACCTTGATCCAGAACCTGAACCCTCAGCCTTTATGTCTCCTCTGCCCGGATTTGAAGCAGTCACACTTGAAGGAATGGAGAATAGAGAGGTGAATCCCCATGTGAAATCACCTTATGCCTAGTGTCCAACAGCAAAGCTATTCCCGTTCAACTTTAAGCCTAGATAAGCAACACAAGCAAGCTGATGATCATACAAAGATAATATTCTTTGGGTTTTAAACCTTCGAAGCCTTATCCTAAAAATGTCACCCCAAGAGATCAACCGGGCAGAATAGAAAGTCTTATAGCAAATGAGTGCATACGTGCATGCAACAAAATGCACTATACAATTAAGTAACAATTAAATCAACAATAATGTAGAGGAAATCTGGCAAAAAGTCATCAAACTGACAGCTATAACCTAAAAGCAAGCTCTTTATTGAAAAGCGTTTACATGAAACGATTATGGCAGAAGACATGCCTAGCCTTCCAAATTGCCAGTTTAAAAATAGACAGCCGAAACAACTTTGGACAGAGATAATTCTGTAGAAAGGCCTGTCGACTGGGGAGAAGAGCGGCTTATGCTGTTTTCTTATCTACGAGCAGAATAAACCCCGACGCTGTGACACATGGCACGCTGGCATACACCTCTGCTTTCATCCATTCTCTGAAAGCAGAACAGAGTTCAAAAGCATTAGCCGAATTCAGTGCCAGTGTAAAGCACTGCTAGACATCTTTAGCGCTCACATACTATGCCATTCTAAATAGGTTTGCTCTCAGTAGTGAAGAAAAACACGCTCTGATAACACTGACGTCCAAGCGAAAGTGCTATTAATTGGCAGAAGGCTCTTACAATGTTCATAGAGAGAACCATTTAAACCTGGATTTGAAGAATTGGACCTTGATTGCCAATCGCAAGAATATGTGGTGTAAAGTTGATTTAATTGAGCTGATAATAATAATAATAATAGTTAAGTGTAAACTACACCGAAAGCTTTAGGCAACCATAATGGGCCCTGCACTCATGGCTCACTCTAGAGGAAATGTTTGAGGGGAAATACATTAGGAGGAGTAATTAGGATTATTAGCAGGGTGTAATTTGCTCAAGAGGGAATAAAACAAATTGCTGAGGTGTTTCTAAGCTAAATCGAAAATGAATACAAAATTAATGGCATGATGAATACAGGGATTTCACAGCTGTTGACACGATGGACCCTGGTGTCACCACCAAACCGCCTAATGAGTGGAGAACGCTGCAATGTCCAGACACATATTCAGATACTGTAAATGCGGACCTTTGGTTTCTAAAAATTGCTTTTTTCTTTTTTTCATAAGTGAAAGTGAAGTGGTCAGGTATGGTGACCCATACTTGGAATTTGTGCTCTGCATTTAACCCATCCAAGTGCACACACAGCAGTAAACACACACGGAGCAGTGGGCAGCCATTGCTGTGGCGCCCTGGGAGCAGTTGCTCAAAGTTCTCAACTCAGTCATGGCATTAAAGGTGGAGAGAGCGCTGTTTATTCACTCCTACCACTTACAATCCCTGTCGGACCTGGGACTCAAACCTTTGGTTTAGAAACCCAAATCGAACTCCCTATCCAAGGCTACGACTGCCCCCAGAAGACACTGCTTGACTCCGACGTAATAGTCGCTGGTCATACGAGTTAATAAATAAAAACAAAAGAGCCATAATCATCACTTGCATGCATCCGATTTGGGATTAAAAATCTGAACCTGAACAAAAAAAAAAAATCAGCCATTTGTAATCATTTTTTCTGGATAAGGAAGGATGATTCCGATGGGAGTTTTTGTTCTAAGTAAGTCGGTCCTCAAAACGGATTTACATTCCCACAAGTTTTTCCTCATGCATGCAAGGTTTTGTTCTTCTTTCTCTATGGCTGCTTCACTGTGAAAGAGCAGCTTGAAACAATAGGAGCTATGAGAAAAGGCCCTAATGAGATTTCTACAAATTCCAGCATACATCAGAGAAAATAGCCCGTAGTATGGCGGCTGTCGTTTTGAGCTATGAAGTTTGGTGGGGAGGGAGAGAACGAACAGATTAAACACCATTAAAGAGCCCCTTAACACGCCCCGAGATGAGCCGTTACTCCCAAAGCAACATCTGAGGCTCAATGTGTGTCACTAAATCACTTCATTTCTATTCTCTAATGTGCAGCATGAGGATACATAATACATTTCAAGCCAATGCTTTTGAAAACGACGACCCGCTGAAGTTACGAGAGTTTCACTTTACATTGTCTTCCCTAACTGTGGACAAAGAAACATCTCCCTGAAGAATATACGTGGATAGCCACTAAAAATGATGTATAATGCCCTCAGTTTCTTCTATGAGATGATTAAAATGAAAGAAAAGCATATAATAAAAGGCAGTGCTGCTTTAGACAAGCTGTGTGGTTTGTGGTTAGAACAAGAAAGAAGAGAAAGAGGGAGAGGAGGGGTATAAACAGTTATCTCCCAAGTACATCCACGCTATTTATGATATATATATATATATATATATATATATATATAAGTAAACAACAGAAATAGGTAATTAGGAAACTGAAATGGACATAATGTCTACAGCCAATTCAAGTATGAGTACAGTCAAGGCTAAAAAAAGTGTAGAATGTGGTCTTTTTTTCCAGAAAAAAAGAAAAGTAGGTAGGGCAGAGGGGTGGAGTTAAAGAAAAAAAAGTGTCTAAACAGAGGGGAGGGGAAAGGGAGAGGTTTAAATGCCAGACATGTGCTGGCTGCTGCCTGCGGGACACAGACTTGCAGACACTGCAGTCCATCCACCAACAGACTCAATTTACAGATTGGAGAGCAGCAATAAAGAGCTAACAATCTTACTACAGACAGCACTTCTGTAACCGCTCAGTGTCATGTCCATTTCTCTTCCTCTCCTCGCCTTCCCAAGAAACTGTAATTTGCTCCTGTTTTTAATCAGGGACTTACTAATTAAATGAAAGCTCTCGGGCTTCTCCTAATTTGGTCCTGGGACAGTCTCATTTGCACAGTAAATACTGATTTATATTAAAAGTGTGTTTGAAAGCTGCAGGTTGTCTCTTTAATTAAAGACCAAAACTGACAATTTGTGGAAATTAATGTTAATGAGAATATAATAATAATAATGTTCAAAATTTATATTTAAAAAATATATTATTTAAAATAAATATATGTGTATAGCAGATTACATTTGGTTTTTTGCCTTCCAATCCAATCAGAATTCTGTGTCAGAAACACTGTTCTTTACGGGTTTTTATTTTACAACTTATACATCCATTAAGTTAATAAAATAAAGCAAGTGTCATAAATATTGGTATCCAATGTTGCACTTTTCTGCAGTGGCTGTAGGCTACTAGCAATAAGCTTAGAAGCACATTAGTAATTCATCAAAAAAGCAAATGTCATTCTGTAGCAAATGTCTAGGGAAATATTTAGCATTTGATTCTCGGTTCTGATTGCATTGTTATTGATTTCAAATTTTCTCTGCACTGCCTGGGACAGACGTAACAGATCATTGCATTTTTGAACTGTCAGTCAGTCGAGGCGCTCTGTCTGGAGGCCAGTGAAGACAGCCAGAGTCTCTCTTTCTTTCTGTCTTCACACGGCTCTCAGAAAAAGAGATCCAGCCCTCGAGGCCTGCAAAGAGCCTCCTCAGCCCTTTTCTCAGTGCCCGCTATCCCTTGAAAAGACAGCTTTTTTCCTTTTCTTTCCTCTCCTTGAAAATGAATAGCCCTATTAATCCATCCTCCACTGACCATTCTGAATAAGAGAGCAAACGAGAGAGATGGCTTGAATTGTGTGTTTGTGAAGTTTCTTTTTTTTCATACTCTTTTTTTTTTTTTTTAATCAACCCCTTTCACCTCAGTCATGAAACGTAGCTGTTTGTGGTCCATTGCCCATTTAAGGTGATCAATGTATTTATCGATAAGGGCCTTCCTTTACTCAGCTCTTTCTGTCTGTCTCCAATTAGTAAATGGTTTGGCTTTGACATCTAGAAACCACACATACTCGTTAATCTCTCTGTCCCTTCACACATGCACAACAGGTATTTAATGTGACGGCAAATCTGAAACGGCAAATCTGGTCCTGGAAAAACCCCATGACCCAGTGCAATGACACCAGACTTCATGGATCTAATTTAGCAGTGCCCAAAGCAGTCTGTGTCCTCATACTGCACACAGGATGTTTCATTCAAGTTGGTAAATTATTATAGGTGTCTTAGTAGTTAGTGTGTGATCCATGAGTCTATGTTTAATGTGTGAATAGATAATAGTTTATTATCTGGCGCTTACTAAGTCATTTCCATTTTGCAGTCTTTTCCGCTTTCGAATGCCAAACAGATTGTGAAAGTCACCATGTCCGCATAGCCAACATGAGCATAATGGTGCTAGTAACACAGAGAGTGAGACAAATACAACAACAAACACAGAGAGATATGACGGGCATGAGAAAGAAAGAAAGATGAAGGGAGGGCGGGAAGGAAGATCTGTAGCCTAAAGGCAGAGACAGCAATTAAAAGTAAATGGATCCCAGGGCCCCGTTTCAGATAGGCTACTACAGAATTCTGCCTATTCTTAGAAGCCGTCCTTAGAGAAGGTTTGAGCTGAGAATTTTCCATGCGTGATGAACTGTGGAAACCAACAAAAGCCCCATTACCAGGAGAGGGATTTAGCCTCGTCTTGCATTAGAGAGTGAGAGAGAGAAAAGAAGCCCTTAGTCAAACGGAATACATTAAAGAAAATTCCCTGTGTCATAGAAATAAAAACTTGAAGCCAAATGACGGTGCTCTCATTATCTACAAGCAAAGAGCTCCGGTGGGACATTTTCAAAGAGCAAATTAAAGACCAGACAAAATTATTTTCCAATATTCTAATGCACACTTTGACGGTGACTCAGAAATGTTTGTGTTAATTTAAGGTTATGATTTGCGAGTTGAGCCGCATTTACTTTTTTGGTGCCGTTCTGTGAGAGTAAATGTCAGGATAAATGTTTATATTAATATCGTTTCAGTTTAAGCTGCCTGTACTTTCTCTAACCTTTACAAGAGAAAGATAAGATGGTACACTATCTGTGTGTGTATGTGTGATATATGGCGCTTTATTGTATAATATAATGGGAAATTTCCAATGGCTGCTTCTGTTGTCCTCTCCATTCTACTCATATTCGGCAGGTACAAAAAAAAAACTGATGAAAAGTTGTCACTGTGCATTATGGGATACCAGCATTGGGAAAATACATTCTTATCTTGTTGTAGCAGCCAGTATGTACTTAATCCATGTCCTGATAGAGTTAGGATAGAACACGAAGCTTCTTCGGCAGGAAATACTACTTCCTGTTACTCCGGGAACCATATATAATAATAATAAATTCAAAAAGTGTAAACAGCTAAAAGTTTTGTCACGCCTGTTTCACACATACTCCGTCTGCAGTGCATATGCAGTCTGTGTGCGTTACGTATGGGGTGCAGAAGCAGGAAACGGTCATTGTGCTTTCACACAGGACACGTCTGCAGTGCGCTACGCTGACGCCGGTTCAATCCTCGATTTTATGCAAAACCAATACAACAATAGTTTCCCATTCTGTGTTTTGTAAATGTGAATGCTTAGATGTCTTGAGACAGCTTTATTAGCGTTATATAACTCTCTTTATTTTGCATGTAGTGCGTGTTGTTGACAAGAGAAAGGTGGTCGCGCTCTATATGTTGTTACGAAGATTACGGAGAAGAAGGAGACGAGTGTGGGTTCACCCACTTAACCAGCAGGGAAGACAACTTGGAGCTTAACTTGTTTCAGAACTTCGTCTTGACAGTGACCGGCACATGAAATACTTCAGAATGATTGACTGATGCAATTAAACTCCCCCTCTTCCTCCAACAATACATTTATGTATTTTCCTTTTTTTTATTTCTTTATTATTTATTTATTTCTAATTTACTGTGTAAATACAAAGTATCAGACATTAATTGTGCATAAATTATGAATTTATTCAAATTTAATGCCAATCCATGTTAATTTTGCCCAGAAACAATCTGCTGTTCCGGATTCCAGCACAGCAAAAATAGACTCTGTGCCGAAACGATCGCTGCAGTGCTGCAAACGCACCGCATCTGGAAAGCACTGCCGGACAGCAACCGCGTGCAGTGTGAACGCTCTGATCCGTTAACATGGGTGCAGAAAAAATGCGTAACGCAAACCCACTGCATACGGAGTATGTGTGAAACAGGCGTCATAGTCCAAACTGCTGCCCATCCTGTCAGGGCATTTTCATTTGAAAGACTTTGCACTCAAATGGCAAATATTAATTTAGAGGATGTGCAACTATAACGTGACAGTCGGTGTCACTCTAGATAATGCGTCAGGTCACAGAATTAAAATGAAAAAGCAGTCTATTTATAGATCAGTGTCAATATGAATGCAAAGACAGTCATCAAACCTTATTTAGTGACACAGCCAAGTGACCCAAAGAAGAGCAGCTAATAAAGCATAACACCATTTACTATACTCTTCTGTATCTTTTTGTTGCAACAACTGTTTGAAGACCAAAAGTGTGCAAAATGTGCAATTTCCACATTTCCATTTTTATGGCCATTCTCTCTTCTGCGACAGGCTAAGGGATGGGTCTGAACACACAGGCATATGGTCATTCTGCGGACCCCCCGGAGCAAGCAGAGGTTAAGTGCCTTGCTCGATGCCTCGCACAAGGGGGAGACCCTTCAGTAATTTTTGAACCCAGCTGTTTTCATTCATGATGCCAAGCCACCAAACAGCTGACAGCGTACAGACATGGACAGCTTGACTCAACCTTTGTAGTGGTGTACGTTAAGAAGTGATAGAAGCGAACAAAGTCATAAACCTAAACAAAAGTCCAAAATCAAGAATATGGTTAGGAAAATAACATGAAATATGTTTGCGCTGAACCGTCAAAGCATTCTTTTGAAGTCTCAAGTCTAACATTTTTATTCAGGAGGGTTGTACGCCTGACTAAGATTGATAATTCCATCAGATTTGTTCACTTTTTGCTTTGATTTCTATCAGTTCTACCACTCGGCTAAAAAAGACAAATAAATATATCAATCATGTGGCACAATTCCTCAGATGTCTTACAGCTCTATTGAAAAGTAATTAGTTTTTCAATAGTGTTAAAATGCAAATATTTGCCTCAGTCCATTCATGAAAGTCAGCACTTTTGAAAAGCTGCTTTGTGGCTGGTTTTGTGCAATTTCTCAGCATGAATTCGGCATGAATAAACTATTTGATTAAAGTCGAATGTCACCATTTGTCTGAGACTACACTGTATTGGCAGGAGCCTTTTCCCCTCGGCTTTCATCGAGACGCACATTTAAATATGAGAGGAGGCATATTGTAGCTGACAGCACACTCAAATCTCACTGAAATGTCAATGCTAAGCCACTTGAGGAATGGCACTGCTCTGAGAGAAGGCTGATGAACCAAAATGTCTTCCATCACTCCCTGAGCACTGCAATATCACGCAGAAATATGCAGGAAAAGGTCAGAATTATATATCAAAACATAAATAAAGCGGTGTCACTTTATAGAATAATGAAAGCTTGAGTAATGCTGCAATGGGACAATCTTCAGCTGAAAGCCATTATGATTTTTTAACCACAATCTAGTTTTCTTTCTGTAACTGTGTAATTGTTTCATTTTCCTTATTACAAACAGCTCTCTGTTATTCAGTTCTTCATTCTAGGACATATGATATCACATGATGAAAGGAGAGGTCTTCTGAGGCTGTTGCATTGTTGAGGAGCGTCTCTCTCAAGCCACAAGACTGATGAACAAGCTGTTTGAAATGTGAAAACCATTGCTAATTTTTTTCAATGGTCCTTTATAATGATGCAAGAGATCTTTTTTAAAGAGCATGAGAGTGACAGGGTCACATCACAGTGGAGTCAATTGTGGTTTGTGTACTGCAAATACATACGAGCGATAGGTCTGTTACACTACTTTGTTCAACTTTTGGGCTTAAACTGATGGTAAAATGACACTAATGACACTAATTACATTTATTGTGAATAATTATTTGATTATGGTAAGGGGCGTTATATATTTCTGATGTGTACATGTGGGATTCATCCAATGACAATGCACTGTTTGAGCTGGATAATCAGAACAAGGAGGGTCTTTGAAGAAATATGATTTGTTTTTTGAACATTAAAGCATGTCAATATATTTCTTTTACACCAAATGATCTTTAAAATAGCATCATATAGCCCCTTTTACTCTAACTATCTGCACTGACAGCTAGAGAGATCAAATTCAATATCGAGGGGAAAAAGTGTGTGGAAAAAAAATCTAAGCATGAGTGTGAACATGGAGAAATTGGGAAGCAAGGTGACAGAAATGGCTGATAGCAGTGACTAGGCTGGAGCCGTTTGATTTAAGTCTAAAGATAGTGGTGGCACAGACCAAAGCAGCATTTTAGGCAGGTCTTAAATCTATTCTAGCAATTACTAGAAGCCAGCAAAGAGAGCTGTAACATGAGAGAATTTCCAGAGGTTAAATACAAGGGCAACTTTTTGGATAAGCTCAAAGGGCCAAAAGCTTAAAATTGTGAGCATTTATTATGTAACGCTAGAGAGATTTCCTTTAAAATTTTGATATGTTTTTTGATATGTTGAGATAAAGAATAAGACCTGCAGATTGTGAACAGTACGAGGTGTTCTGGTGTAAATAGAGAACCTACTACCACCCCACTAGTGAGTCTGAACAAAGTGTGAAAAAGTATATATTCATCCTCAACTGTCTTGTCATGACATGTTATCCAAGTCTAGAAGTGTTTTGCATTAATTCCACAATTTCGGACAATAAAAGCACAAAACATTTAGAGACAAATAGTACAGTCCACAGCACAGATTCCATTTAAAGAGCGTCTGAGCAGACGTTATTATGTGGTGTAGGGCACAAGGGTCAAGTTTTTGCCATAGAGAAGGTCATCACCTATAGCTGTATAAAAGCTTTTCACAAATGGATCTGTCCAGCTTCCTGCACTTCAGATTGCAGGGTAAAGCAACGGTCTCTCCAGTGCTCTGTTTTTTCCAGCCCGGAGCGGGTTTGCTGTCTGTCTGCGATGGCTGTTACGGGTCTAATCAGAGGAAACAGCCCAGCAGCCTCAGAAAGGGAGAGAGAGAAGCCCATGGCCAGCCTGAGTAGAAATCAATTACTGAGGATTGAGCTCTTGTATAAAGAACACTAATGGCAATAGCCGGAAATAAAAGAATGATTACAGACATCATAAAAACTGTTATTGGCATAATCAGTATATCTATGTAATGTCTGCTGCCAATTTATAGCTAACAGCTCAGAAATTGATTGGCCTCAATGCACTGGCAGAAAACTGAGCGGGTTTCAAGGCTGGACAATGGCAATTAATGTTGCTTGACAACAAGCGGGCCTGGTCACCTTGCAATTTCCAAAAATGTTTTACAATAAATATTTGATGTAAACTAAGAGTCTACTCAACTGTTAAAACAGGTTTGTCACACCTACAGTAGGTACTATACTTGTATTACATCTGCTACAGATATTTTAAAGGTGTAAAGTAATATTGGGGCCAGGAATGAAGACAGGCATGACCACACAGCATGCTGTTTGTCAGTCATCTGTTATTGCAATAATAACTGACTGCTGTGCTGGGGTGAAATTATGTGTCATTTTTTTTTACTCCGGGCCCTTGGGAAACCAGAGAGCCGAGCTTTATTGTGACAGTGACCCTCCAAAATGGATAACAGCCCTTGCTCTAACCTTGAGAATCTATCAGAGAGAGTCAGCATTTTCAAAAGTGCCTCCCAGATATGGCTCTGAATAATGTATCCTATGAATAAAACACATTAGCGACAAAACATACTGAATAATTCACTTTTCACTCCCTGCACGCCAGATATTAGGTCCTCTGTCACTCAGCCGACTCTCATTGGACTGTCCCACAACACTCGTTATTTTCACCTCTTAAATAGTGTAAACAGCCACTCACTCGCTTCCTACGTCTTCCTAAACACGCACACAAGCATAAGTAACCCTGATAACCATTAACTAATTTCTAATACTGCCGGCCAGCTGTGAGTTTCAAAGAAATGTGTGTAAATGCACAAATTACATTTTTCTAATTAAACACTTAGACTTTGCCATAAAAGACATACAGCTCACCTCCTCAAAGAAAGCCAGTTTTTTTTTAAGTGCCTCTTTTATCCATCTCTCTCTCTCCCCTTTTCTACCTTTAACTCTTTTCTAGTTCTCATTTTCAGTGCTAATGACAGACAGCATTTTGTCCACAAAGACCTAATGAAGGCTTTCACCAAAGCTGAAATGAGATAATTAACCATATAAATTGAAACAGTCAATGACCCGGCACAGGAAGTGGACACCATTTACACTGACGTGAATGTGACTTAACTGAGGTTTCAGCTGCACTACACCTTATTAGCAGTTCTAATGGCGTAAACAAATGAAATTGACTTTGTCAGTTCATTCGTCAGCATCTTCGTTGCTACTGGTTGTAGATTACGCACAACCTCAAAAAACTATTTAACCTCAGTTATAGTCTGTATGCGGCACCAAGAATATATTTGCATATCAAATATGAAGCTCATTAATGATATAAATGATACAGAATGAGATGAAGCCACAACAAGTGGTAAATACACTGTGGGTGTTTGTTCACTCACCAAGGTGCAGTAAGTCTCTGGTGGGTCTCCACAGGTGATGTTGGGTGGCTCAAGAAACACCTTTAGGTACTTGGTCATGTCTGCGGCTTCGGGTTGACAGGCCATGTAATACCAGGTCGGGCCTTCGTCCGTGTAACCTTGTGACTTGCACAAATCGTAGTGTCCCCAGGTTGTGGGATAGTGCTGCGTGGCCTGACAAACAGTCAGCCATGATGCCTGGAGTGTCAAGAGCAGCGGGAAACGCATGACTGCTTCCTTTTTTCGGGCCGCCCCTCTAATAGACGATTCACTGTGATGTAAAGTATCCGTCTGCTCCCTTCCTCTCAAAGATGCACGAGAGAAGGAGAGTCAGAGAAAGAGAAAATAGAGAGGAAGATCTGGGGTTGGTTTACAAAATAATCCAACTTTTGTTAAAGGTGGGACAGAAGAGGTGCAGCAGCATACCAGCTTTACTTTGGTCACTGAAAAGCCCGATGCTTCTGTCTCCACCTCTGGTCTTTATTGTGTCCGCTGGGAAGGGGCAGGGTCAGGGTGCCAGTAGAGATAAGAGAAGTGGAGGCAGAGAAGACGAAGTGATCGGCTGGACTGGAGAGAGAGCAAGGCTTCTGACACTCTGATGAATCGACTCTCTGGCTGGATGTTGACTGACAGCCGTCTCAGCTTTGCCTTCTGTCAATCATCCTCTATTACAGCTTGGCATCTGCACTCTGCACAGAAAAATGAGAGAGGTGATGGTGAATATCAGTTAGGGGATAGAGTTTGACAGCAAGGGGAAATTAGCGCTCCAACTGCTATGAGGTGGTGCCAGTCAGGTGTCTGGTGTGCGTCATGAGGAATATCAAATATCTAAAAGGCCATCACAGAAAACGTGATCTTGAGAGCGTTCGTGCATTCACTCCTGGTATTACCCATAATCCCCTGCAGACCCCTTCTCTTCCACTGTAGCTACACTCAAAATGCTCTTTTGATACTGAACATAGACCAACAGATACATGTAACACTAAATGAAATTACAGGATTTAAAGGGCTCAGGTCAGAATTCAGAGAATAAGTGCAAAGCTGATGATTGCTTGGATGCCTTTTGTATGGGAATCGATGAAATTGTGAATAGGAAGCAAGCTCACAAGGTTACTCTCACAAAAGTTACTATAGAAACACGTTATCTGCTGCTTAGCAGCAAGCTGAAGTTACTTTGGAGCCCCTAAAAGGGGCCTGTGAACTGGTTCTGTAAAGAGATAATAATGTGAAATGCACAACATTAAATGATTTTTCCTGTTATCCTAAACATTTCACAGTATGCATTGCATAAATAAACAAGAAAGTAATATTTTTCTAACTTAATATTTATATTTAAGTGAAGATGAAGATGCTTTTTAGCTAAAGATACTTCAGATACATTGTTCATCCAGAATCATCCTGTGTCTCATTCTCTGGGGTCTTTGAATGGTAGGTCTGAAAATAGAAAGGTGCAACAAGTAATGGAATTTGCAGGAAAAATGGAATCCTGCATTTATCTGTTGTGCTTCAAAACAGTAAAGTGATGCACTGAAAATCAAATACAAAAGAAATACTACATAGACAGAGGATGACAGTCTTGTGAGATCTGAACAACTGAAAGTTTAATATATATATATATATATATATATATATATATATATATGGCTCATTCATTTTTTTGCATTATTTTATTTGACACAAATACTACAGTAGACTGTATGGTTTATACTGATACCATTCAATTAGCTGACAAAAATAAATCTAAGCAAGTATTTTAACATCAAATCAACGCATAGATTTATGTTTGTTGTCTATTTCAGGTTTTCAATAACGAGCTCTTTACTAGAATGAACAAAGCTGAAATTTGTTAGCATTCCTATTTCATTCCAATGGCTTTGTCTTCAAAAATGGAATTGCTAGCTCTGTCCTCCAAAACAAAAATTACTTTGGCAATATTACAAAAAAGTCATTTTAGTCAGAATATAAGGTTACTTTTGAATGGTCATTAATGAAAATATTGATTTATTGATCTGAGTGTAATTTCTTAAAAAAGGTTCACTTTCTGATAGTTATCAGTGTATTGTTGAACATGTAAATGTGTTTATTGTAACAACATCAGAAGAATATTTTTTTCAGATGATCAATACACCTGTCACTCAGTGCGCATGCGCATCCAATAACAAATGTTTGTTAGGTTCAATCAGTTTTTAACCCTTGGCTGTCTGCTAAGAGCAATCAATATGGAGCAGTTAGAGTTGTCCATGTGCGTTTTGCTAAACCACAGTTTCTGCACAGCACAGCTACAACATGAAGAGAGAGCAAAGGTTGCCAGTTCTCCCTGATGGAGGCTGGCAGGGGGATAATTGACGACGACCTACCAAACGTTCTCAAAGCGGGGGGCAGGAACATTTTAGTGCTTGTTAATCAGTCTGTCCAGTCAATACAGATGCTGACCCCACACTCATCCCGTCACCAGCCCAACATTGATCAATTAACCTCGAGTGCCTCAATCGAGGTGGGGCGGAGAGTCAGATCACAGCGCAGTCTCGCAACGGACCACCCTCAGATGGTAGACCAGAGCAGAGCTCATAAACACTGTAGTGCAGAAAGGATAATTTGTGCAATTGCTGTAACTGTAAAATCACAGAACATGGAGTGGGGTCGTCTGTAATAGAGCATAATCTCCAATTAGAAAAACATGAAGCATGAAATCACATTTTGACTGCTGAAAAAAGCTGCCTAAATAAAAGGGTGTTTGGTGCCAGTGGATGACAGGGTTCATCATAACTGAATTTGAAATATTTGAAACTGAAATATTTTAGTATCAGAGATACACTTACACTTGAAAAGCACAGATTATAGAAATATTAGCTGTAATGAAAGCAAGACCAAAACCATGCATTCAAATATTATTACATTTAACCTATGGAGTAATCCAAATGAATACAAGCAGAATGAGAAAAGGCCAGCTTTTTATAAAAGTATGGCCATGTCATATTAAAACTTATCACATCCCTCACAGTGACCATTATCCAGGACTATGGACTGAGGGCGTGATTAGATCCTCCAGATTTAATAAGGAAAGAGAGAGGAGACAGGGCAGGAGAGAAGGAGAAAGCATGAGAGAGAAAGACTAGGTGGGATACACCTCTTAACAGCTGTAATGTTGAGGGCGAGGGACAAAAAAATGCAGCTCAGTCTTGGCATGCAGCTCTCGATCGGCACCAAATTCATCCGAGACACTGAGGAAGGGAATGGAGAGAGAAAGACGAGGGAGGAAAAGAGGACAGTGTAATGAGCCATTAGAGATACAGGGAGGATAAGTGTCTAGGGCACATTAAAGATCACACAAGCCCGCTTGTTATCACTTTCCATGATCCATATACGAGTCCTCTTAATTATTCTGTGCTGCCTCCGGTGATGTGGCTGGAGCAGAGTGCAAGATGCATTATGACACAGAGCGGGGTGATTTGAGGCAGGTCACCTCATCTGACATCTATTTTGTTAAACACGGGACCCTGATGAGGGGATTCACAAATAATCTCAGCATTTAATCCCACTATTACAGGGAAGTTGTATGCGTTATCTGCTAGGGACCTGGTTTAGCATTAAGTGAAAACAACTAATATAGTTACATGGTCATTTTATTAGTACTGGGGAGAAAAGAACAGATATCTATCTATTTATAGTAGGTATGAAAACAAATAATTCAGCAACATTATAGGTGTGATAGATTTTAGCTGTTTCAACCAGTAGAATATGATAATCATGATGATAAAATATATAATTAAAATACTATTTTGTAAACCTTGAAACCTTGAAAGTGTGTGCAGCATTTCACTGGCATTTTCAGACATTTTTAAAAGCTTCTTTTTACTTGCACAAAAATATGTCTTTTATCATCTTGTTACTAAAAAGCTATATTCTTTTCCTATTTTACGAAAAATTATATAAAAATGTATTTATATTTTTTTGTTTACTCAGTGTGCAAACAAAATTGCCAACCACAGGTGCACAAGTCCTCCTCGAAGTCAACAACCACAAGACAAACATGCTTCCTTTTTTATGCAAGTGAATATGCATTTAAGAACGAGAGCTGTACCAGTAAGCCACATGTCAATATTTTATTTGAAGCCGATAAATCGTTCACAGATTTCCCACAACCTTTACAGGTCTAGGACTAGTGACTCAGATCGCCTCATCCATTTTATGCTGTGAAGCACATCCTTCCCTTTCTTGGTGTCCGCTTCGATCTTGTCCCCTGGGCTACCGGAGCATAACTTCATGTCTAAACCCCATAGGTGCTCATAAACACCAGCAAAGCTGAACTAGACCTGCTAGAAAAGATATATGTCTACTTTTAACTTAATTATATATTACATTTATAACCCTCCCTCCATCTTCAATCCCAAAACCATTTTTCCTGTCGCCACATTTCTCTCTCTGTCATTCATGTTTCAGCCTGTGATAGAGAGGGAGGTGCAGCGCTCGATGAGATCTGCGCTCTCTGGATTTCAGCACCCGCCTGCACGGGATCAGTGATTCTACCATAAACAGCCTGCCAATATGACAGGTCTCATAAATAAACATTGAGTGCAGCAGGGAGTGAGTATGTTTTCCCTAAACATGACAGCCCAACACATACACCCACAGAGTCTGATGATCTCTGCTCTAATCCAGACTTATCCATGGCACAACCATCCACTCCTCTGTGTCACATCTTCTAATATTCAGGTGCGAGATCTTTCTTTCATCGTAATGTGTGGCAATTGCAAGCAGAAGGCTTGATGATGGCTGCATGTGACTCAGCCTGTCAGTAGAAGGCAAAATCAAAGCGCAGGTTTGTCTACACTCCGTGAGTGCTACTGAACCTGGCAGACCTCCTATCCCATAATGCAATCTGATTGTCTGCAGTAGACAGGTCTTCTGGCCTCAGAAGAAAGGGATCTCCCTTAGCGCAGCTGCTAAGCCGGGCTTGACTTCTCCCTTGCTTGCTCTTCATTCTTTCTTTCTTTCTCTCTCCTCGGCATGTTCTGTCACTTTCTGTTCATGTGTGAAGGCAAAGGCCGCTTGACAGGGCGACTCTCGACTCTAGCAATGCCATTTGTGTCGTGCAGCTTAGCTTCAGGGGTTTGTTTCTCAATCTCCGCTCACAAAAGCCCCTATAAGGCTTGTGTTGTCACAGACCTTCTCCCTTACAATCCCCTTTCCACTCAAGACATCACCCTCCACTGCCAAGCACACACTTTGCTGCGACATCGGAACATGTTATGCATTATTAAATATACTTTTCCTAAAAGGCTGCTGTGGCATTCAGTTTTTGTTGCGATATGTCAGACTGCTCAAAATATCCCACTGGAGAATTATGCTTGAAATCATTATCTTGGGACGTTGAGAATAGTTTTGCACTGAACAGAAAGCTCACAGCATGCTATTATTTTTTCTTTCTTGCTACTTTTATGATTTCTGCTGCTTAATCTCAGATATAATGTCATAAACCTCTGATGATGATTGATACTTATAATATCCCACTCATCTGAATATTTTGTGAGAAACATGACAAAATCGCTGCCCTATAACAAATTGATTTACTCAAAAAAAAAAAATAGAAAAACATATAATATAAATATAAAGGCTGTAAATGTACAAAAGCTGCATGTATGTATAAATATATAGAGAAAAAATGATACAATACTTCACTTAGGTATTTCATGTCAACTTCTTTAGATCAAATCTGTTTTAATATATCCTAAACAAACACTTGCACACACACACACACACACACACACTCTGAAATGTTTCGAGGAAACAAAAATATACAAAAACTATAATCATTAGTTCAGTTTGATGTTTAAAGTAAACTGGCATGCAAAATAAACCAAAAATTAACATTAAACTAATCGTAGTCCAGCAGCATTAGTTAAACACTATTTAAACAGTACCGTGGAAATTCATTCTAAGAGGTTTTTCTATTTTTTCAAGATATCTATAAAAATGGCCTACTTAGATGGATTAAAACAAATTAGAGCATATCAGGTAAGAGTTAATCGTGCGTGAAAGCAACCTGAACATAGAAAGACAATAAAACGCATTATTTCCGCAAGGGGGCGCTTCCATTCGCATTCTCTCATAGGAAAGTCCACTCTCCAAGGTGCTGAAATCGTATTCAGTTCGCATAAATGTTCTACTTGCATATTACAAATAGGGTTTCCAGTTTTTTTTTCAGGTAGCGGCATTGTTTTAAAGAGGCTAGGCAATAAACCACACAGCATTCTGACTAAATTTGGCTGAGGAAAGTTAAAGCTGCAGCGAAATCATATAACCAGATCCCATAAGTAAATTATTAACTAACGCACACATTCACACAAACCAACCTAAACTTAAAAAGCAAACGGAATACTCACGTTAATGAAATTCACTCTCGGTGTGAAGGGTCCCGCGGAGGGCTGGGTGTTCAACAAGTTCATGAATGACCATAGAGGGTCCTCTTAAAGACGGCTTGTTAATCTTAATGTGATGAGTTCGGGGAAAAACGGAATCCCCCCCACCTCCACCCGAACTAAACGGGCTGACTAAACACAGCGACTGAAAGGTGTCTCGAGGCACGTCAATCTTTTCTTAAGTCGCGTGCCACATCTCTTACTGCCAGACGTCGCCGAAAAGGAAATTTCTGAGGTAAACTTCGAAGGAATTGTTTTCAGTGGCACCAAAATTAGCATAAATTCAACCTCTGCGTTTGCCCCAAACAGTGTAAACTCATAAATTCCACAATTTCTCCTTCTTCATCGCTTTTTCTTTGGTGAGTCTCATAACAATCACCTCAGAGCCAGTAACCGTCCTCACTAAACTTTAAATAGCCAAGGGTCCGTTCTTCCTGACGGCTTTTTTCAACCGCCCTATATCCAAAGAAACAAGAGACTCCCTTCTTGTTTGCGGGGATAGCGACAAACAGTTCTTTCAGCAAAATTTTCACTATTTCCTCGACGTTTCAGACTTGAGCGAGATACGAATCGCACCAATTAGACCCGCGCGCGCCGATAATATCCTCACGCGCGTTCCCTCACACGCATATACCGCGAGTGTTCGGCGGGAAATGATGGCTGGGGAAGATTACGCACTTGGACACTCCACACACACTCTCTGCTTTTACACATCCACTCAGCCCTCACTGTTTTCTGCTCATCCTCTCCCTCTCTCTCTTCCAGCAGTTTAAAACTCAGATGGGACTTCAGCAAAGACACAAACGGGACAGAAAACAGTCTTGTATTCTAACGAATAGTGAGGGAGATGGGTTGCATACATGCATGATGTAAGGATCTCTTCACTGTAAATACTAAGTAGGATATGCTATCCACAGGGTCCTAAAGGTAGCATTTACTTAAGATTTTTATGTTGGAGCTTCTAGTTGATGATTGCATACATCTAGATTCAACAAGAATATCATGTTGATACATAAAGAGTAGCTGTTTTTTTATTTAAAAGGCTGCTGTATACTTTCACGTTTCCTTAATTGCAATTAATTACCTCAAACAAATAAAAAGATCCATATTAATATATTACTAATAGTATCAGAAACAATATTAAATTAATTAACTTAAATGACTATATTTACTTTATAAAGAAAAGGTCTTATGTTTAAAATAAGAGTTAAAAAATAAACCAAGAAACAAGTCGCATCATTTAACACAAATCAAATCATCACACAGATCAAGAATATACTTTTTTTAATTTATTTGTTTAGAAACAATAAAGCAAAGTCATCATTATTCGGAGAAGATATAATAAATATGATGCATTGCAAAAACACATTCTTTTAAGGATGGTGACCCAGTCTATAAACAGGTGTAAAAACACATTTTATTTATTTATTTATTTATTTATTTTTTGCAAGCAACAGCTTAAATTAGCCAATATTAGCCAAGTTTATGTACCTTATCAGTATGCAATTAATTAATGGCACTTAAAATATACACTGCATAATACCAATACTATAAAGTGTGAATACTTCGTTAACTGCTTCTGCAACTTAGCTGCAACCCAGGGCTGTCTACTTATAAAGTAACAGCTAGTGATAATCATTCATCTCATAAAGAGGCAATGAGTTCAAGCTCTGCTCATTTATGTAGCTGCTGTCAGAAAACCTTTTATGGAGAACCAATAAACTAGAATATTGCCAGTGCGTGACATACTACACACAAGGTGATTGTGCGTTTCATTTCAAACATGCCAATGTCTAAAGTAAAGAATTTATCACCTTACAAAAAGAGTTTTACACCAACAAGGTCCACTGACAAAGCCATAAACAAAATGAGACACAAGTGCGCAAAAGCGCGTGGTGGATTTTACGCACTGCAGGCAAAAGAGAATAAAACCATCAATTTAGAAAAAAGCGTATTTAGATGAGCGGATTCATTAAGTTATATTCAAATAGTGCTTGTAGAAAGCCGGCAAGCCCATTAAAACACCTACTGCACATCAAAAGTTTGGACGAGACGCACCCATTAACCACACATACATTGAGATATAAAGTCCTCATTGATCTCACCTTCACTCGAAAGCTGCACTCCAAAGCGTCAATCCGAACGGTGCGATGAGAACTCATGTTGCGCACCGATATTTGACGGGTTTCAATCGGGACATCTTGGAGACGCGCAGGTGCGGAGCTGAACTCAGAGGCGACCACTCCTGTCCTCGGCTCCGGGAGAATGGTGGTCTAATCGAAGGCACAAATGGCACTTCAGCGAGTCAAACAACTCAGCAAACAAATGCGACGGCGGGGAAACACTTTTCCGGCTTAGTGTTAGGTTTTGGCGAAGCCTTATTTCTTTGGGGTGGATGTGACAGATGAGTTTCCTTGGGAAGGTGGGATTATATTCAACATGTGGCGGATGGTCGTGGGTGCGACTTGATTAAAAAATAAATGTACATATATAAAACGTAGTGATACTATTGTGAAATAAATCATGGCTTCAGAGTTGCTTATTTCAATATAGAAAATACTGTCAAAAGTTATTTGAGCTTTTTTATTATAAAATAATAAAAAATATATATAAGCTTTGTTTTTGCATTTCAATACTGCACATTCAGAAATGGAAGAAGGTTGTAGGTCCAAAAATATTTCAAGCAACTAAAAAGTTCCCTCAAAAAACGACTTCACTTTGAAAAAATTAATGACTGGTGACTTCAAAACCACCATGCTTCATTGCATGTGTGAAATTAGCATGCGGACATTATTTATTTCTGTGACTTGTCTCTGATTCGCACCTGCACATTTAAATTAGAGATGGAGGAGCAAGATACATTTTCTGTCACGGACCATTTAATCTAAAAGTGGCCAGTCATTAGTTCAGACAGGAAGGTCAAGGCGCTGATATGAAAAACCTAAATGCTGCTTGTCTACATAAAAAAATTGAAGATGACTGCACAGACTACTAAATAATTCATGTGAACAACATGAACTAATTCGCTTCTGGGGTGACCAAAAATCTGTTTAGCCTGTAGTCATCATGTAAGTCAATCAAGAAATAAGGCCATCTATACAATCAGATGGTGTATATCACCAACTTTAACTAAACACATGCTTTGAAAATCAATAGATATTCTTCCTTGACAGACGGGGCACATCCGTTGAATGTGTTTACCATTTCATATTCCGCACAACCATTAAAATCTATCGTAAAGTTCAATAGCTCGCTGGCGCTGCTTCTGACATGGACAGACAATCACATGACTGCATCAGCCAGTGGGAGTTCAGGCAGCCTGTGTTTCCTTCAGTGCTGTCATACCTTTCAGTTATCTGAGAATTGATGTCTGCCTCTCATGTGGCTCATCACTGTCTCTCACATCTGAGAAGAGTATTGGGCTTCATCAGTTCCATCCGGCGCATATCTGTCACATGGTAGGAAATATGAAGAGAGATCACTATGAAGTGAGATGTTTCCATGGATGGTTTAACCCCTGTATAGACAATAACATCCGGTCTTAATTCTTCTAATGATTTTCCAAAACGATGCTAACACTTTGATTGTGATCTTTGCAGTGGAAGTGGATAACTCATAAAACATAGACATCTGGAAAAGTCAACACTTCAACCCTTATTTGTTTAATAGGACATCCGTGATCTCTTATGACCATGTTTATATCATTATGTAGATCTTAGGCCAAATTAAGCTAAACCATAAAGTAATAGTTCACCCAATTTGCTAAAATGTTCTCACTCTCAGGTCGTCCAAGATGAGCTTGTTTGTTAATTGGAACAGATTTAAAGACTTTTAGTATTATTGTGTCATGCTCATAAATGGATCCTCTGCACTGAATGGGTGCCGTCAGAATGAGTCCAAATAGTCGATAAAACATCACAATACCATCAGTCCAGTTACCATCTTATGAAGCAAAAAGATGTGTTTGCATGCAACAAATCCATCAAGACCTCAAACTGTTGCTTCCACCTAGAATATCACTTGTAACATTGCTTTCTCCAGTGAAAAACCTTTCTTGTGAAAATCAAGGGAGAAATATGCACAGTTCAGGCACGTTTACAAGCTAAAATAGTTCTAAACAAATATTTCAGTGGAATTTGACAAAAGGGGATTGACCTTTTCATGGAGGAAGTGTTTGGTATTTTGAACAAAAAGCATGATTTAAACATTTAAATTATGTATTTATATATTTATTTTTAATAAAACAAAGTTTTTTAGTTTTCAATAAATTAAACTGATGGATTGGAGGTGTGTGGATTATTTGTGGATTATTGCAATATTTTTTTTTCAGCTGATTTAACTCTCATTTTGATGGCACCCATTCACTGTGGATGCAAAAAACATTTCCAAATCTCTTCTGAAAAAGAAAAACTCAACTACATCCTGGATGGCCTGTTAGTTCTCCTATTTGCCTATGCTGAAAAAAAGTGGTGTAAAAAGAGTTCTCACTAAGAAACTAAAATAATTACAAAAGACAAAGCAATTAACACTGTTATGTGAAAAGTAGAAAAAAAATAGTATTTTCTTACAAAACATATTAATGAAACTACTACAATAATTATATATTAATTTATACACTAGCAATATATGCGTGAGTTGATTTGCAAAAACTAATTTCTTTGTAATTTTCAAAAAAATGTATATTTATCATGTTTTTATTGCGTTTTATTGTATTAGTAAGCTAGTGCTTTTTTTTTTTTTTTTGCCTAATCAAAATAACAGAACTACAGTTTGGTTGAGATTTATTGGAATGCACAGTAAAAAAAATAAAAATAAAAAGATTATTGAAAATGGTTAAAAATGGCGTAGTCCGTTTTTGCAAATGATCCCTTCACATATCTTCAGTCTTGGGTGAGTAAACTATGACAGAGTTTTAACTCAGATGGCTAAACTATCCAGTCAGCCTTCTAAATTCTCAGTGTTTTCAACTACTAGTCGAAGCACATGACATTTAAACATAAACCTCAACAAGCTCTGTAAAGAAAATGTGTCACATAACAAAGAATTTCTAAGACTGAAATAGTACCTTCTGGTGAAACATATGACAAAGCCTTATTAACGTGTGTTTAAAGCCTAAGACGTTTCAACACATTTGAAACGGAGCACCATAATCATGAATTTTTATATTCAAGCTCTAGCCTCTGCTCCATTTTATCGACACGGAAATATTCACAGCAGCAGATGATGTTCCTCCAAAACTGATCTCCTCAAACATAAAACACACAAAGCCTCCAAATCTACAGTAAACATAATAACCCAATAAAATTAAAATTTGTTTTTAGCTGCCATTCATTAAATCTAGTCATTAAATCTCATAGTCTTTTAAGGACTGTATGAGGGTAGACATCTCACCATGAGAGACCTTCAGTTACTGTGGTTTATTTTAGTATGTTAATGAAAGCAAACCGGCCTGCTAATGATAATGATGACAAATTGTCCCTTGGCCATGAAGATCCGCCCAGTGCCTTGGGATCTGGTCTTCTAAATTAGGATTTGTCAATAACATGCTGCCAATTTGTCTTCTCACAAATCAAAAATATTGGTTACTGTAACTGGCAGGCGGCAAATGATTTCTCCTGGTTTATTTACAGTATCATCATTAGCATACCAGGGGGATGTATTGGATAAAATGATATGCCTTTGTGGATAAAACTCATTGAGGCTGTCTAGAAGACAGAGACACAGCTCTGATTTAATTTGTTCCTTACTGTCTACGCAACTATTAATAGTGAGATTCAATTAGATGCATTTAATTCTTAAATATGGGAAGATTTTTTGATCAACGGGTATTAAACGGAATACATCAAATCAAGCGTGTTAATGATGCAGAGTTCCAATTAATCGTGACATAACAACATGAGCTTGCATAAATACAAGAAAAATTCATGTACTTATCACTCCTGGTGACTCAGAGGATTAGTAACTTCCCGCATCTGAACTGCATTCCATAATAATCCAAATCACAGCTAATAAAATGACTAATGATGATTGGATCAATAGGTAATTCAAGCTTAAGCTTATACATACAACTGAGAAATTAGCTTTAAATGGATTCCGAAGCCACAAATGTCCACCCGATCAGGCCGTATACAATTCCAATTAGTCATGACTTTGCATAGCCTGTAAACACGTCTCTAAATAGCTTGTCTCTATGTCAAGATTGAGAAAAAGTTATGCACCATTTAGCATTTGTGAAATGTGTTCAGGTATATAGTGCCTATTGGTGTTTATTACAATTACTAAATGAGCGTGGATAGATTGCAACTTAGGATTTACCCTAACTGTTGCCTTTCAACCTGTAAATGGCCTTCCAACAGCATCCTCACACAGACTCTGCATACTGGACATTCGTCTCACTACAACACAAAACATTGCTGAGTAAGTGCTTTTAGAGGGATGCAATTCAAAAATGGGTCAAAGTTATATTCCAAAATTAAAAAAAAGCAATACTAAATGCAAGCTATCATATGCATTGTTATAAAAAAAATAAAAAAAAATAAATTATATATATATATATATATA